>VZTD01001812.1:296503-336826 GCA_013397725.1 Rhagologus leucostigma
AGTAAGGAGATAGATATATATATATATATATATATATATGGATAAATATGACATACAGAGTTCAATATCAATCATTAAATGGTTTTGCTGCAGAGGAAAGCTGTGCCTCACAGGGCTATTAAGTTCGTGATGAAGTGAAATAGCACATGAACAGGGTCTGAATCCATTCAGACTTTATACACAAGGCTCTTACAAGCTTTTCACAACATTCTTGTTAAAAAGGGTTCTTAGAAATATGAATTATCATTGGTCAAAAACAGGTTCCAATTACAGATAAGTAACTGTTTAAAATAAGAAAATAAGTTCAAGAAAACAAAACAAACGAAAAATTGCAGAGGAAGAAGGTACTGGAATTAGGACATGCATTAATTGTATCAATAAAAGTAAAACTTATAAAAATAATTCCACTACGGACATGAACAGTGAGGTGACAAAGTTTGCTGATGATACACAGCTATTCAAGAAAGTCAATGCCGATGCTGATTACAGAGTTACAGAAGTGAATGGGTAATAAAAGATATAAAAGATTCACTGTTGACAAATGCAAAGTAATAAACATGGGGAAAATTATATAAAATGATAAGTTCTAAATGAGCTATTATCAGTTAGAGGACAGATTTTTGGAGTCATTGTAGATATTTCTTAAGGAAATGCCTGCTTAACGGAAGTCAAAAAGGAAATCTAAAGGTAAGAAATTATTAACAAAGAAATTGCAAGCAAAACAGAAAACTTGGTATTTCCACTGTGTGCAGCTGCATCCTGAGCCTCATATACACTATTTCTTAAAGGATAGACCAACACTAAAAAAACTAACCAAGATAAAGAAATAAATAAATAAGAAAGCAAAACCAATGTATATAACTATTTCAAAGTCTTTTAGTGGCCCACATTAAAAATCCACTTCAGGAAATACCTAAACCACTACTGCAAGAAGCTGGACTGTCTCCCGTATTTCTTAATTTTTTTTTTTTTTTTTTTTTTTTTTTTTTTTTTCTTTTTTTTTTTTTTTTTTTTTTTTCTTTTTGATGTGGTCATTAGCAGTGTCAAGGGAAAAAGAATGAAGGGTTCATCCAAAGGCTGACTGAAAACATGAAAAATAATAATTCACAAATCATACTAGAGGGGGAATCCATCTTTCTCCTGTGACTATCCAGACAGACTGAGCAGACTTGTCCTAACTAAGGCAGATAATTCAGTTTCCAAAGTTGGGCAGCATGGTGAAATCCCTTCACCTTTCTTTATATCAAAGATAAACTTGTTAACACCAATTTTCATCATTTTAATTAAGAAAAATTGATTTTTTTCTTTCCTAGTTCAAAAATGAACCAAATATGTTCTTAAGCATTCCAATCTGTTTCACTCATACAGTGAAGTGATAAATACTCATACTCTGAATGGACTAATTCCTGAGTAAGCTGCAGGCTCTTTTATACTAAAAACACTGAAGCAAACTCAACAGGACCATCTTAGCAATAAATTAATTGAAAAGTGACAGACATAAACTCAATGTACTCCAGAGCAAAAGGTCACCATGAGAATATTACTTAACTTCTCCTCTGATTCAATAAATGGCTCTAATGGGAGTTACAGTGGGTCCCAAAATAGGAATATTTTTTGCAGTGGGGAGCACTATGTCAGTGGAGTGATTAAATATTTGCAGAAGTACTTGATGTATCATCAGTTGGTGGAAAAGAAATTCTTTGCAGCACAAAAATTAGGCAATCATCAGCTGTCTTAATATTCATGTGAGCAGTTTGCTTGAGCTCAGTACAACAGATATTCAGGGGACACAAACCACTGAAGTTTCACTAACTATAATAATTCATACTGATATCTGACAAAAAACCCACAAAACTTCTTTCAGTGAAAGTTTTACTTTTAAATGGTAGGCTTTTTTCCTCCACAGCTTTAATCACGCTTCATTCAAATTCTTCTTGGAGACCTCTAGGGTTGCTCTTGAGTTCATGTACTGCGCTTCTTATCCGCTTAGGACCTCACAGGGTTGTCAACCATTTCCCAAATGCCAAAGCAAATCAGCCGTATGGATACTGAAAAAGAAATATGCTTTTAAACATTCTCTTGATATGGAGAACAAGCATCCTGAAATCATGATCTGCTAAGAAACAATATTCCAGATCTTCTGGACTGGCCAGGAAAAAACTGAAACACAGCATAGAAGTCTAGTGTATGATACAGACTGGTTAAATAATCAGGGGAGCTTGTTACTGGCACTGAATGTTGCAACTTAGGTAAATAAAATACAGCCATTTCGGAAAACACTGCAAGCATCTAAAGGTTAGAGAAAATAGTCCCGGAGTCAAGTGCCAGACTGTTTGAAGAGAAGGTGGTTTATAAAACATACCATTGTGTATATAAGTGTTTGAATAGTTGACACAATAAAAAATTATTTCTGACAGGTATTCCCGGAGTGAAGGGGGGAAAAAAATGTTTCTGTGACATTCAGTATGGCATAAGGTCATGTTGCATTAATTGTACCATGCAAGCTAATACAGAGTGTCATGATGAGCATGGTGTAAAGTCAGGGTCATCATGGCAGTGCCATTCCTCTAGTTGTACCTTGGGGGAAAAAAAAAAAAAAGAGGGAGTCCTAGGAGAATTTGTGAAACTGCAATTAAACAAATGCTTTCCTCTAAAAATAATATCTAATTTCAGTTAAAAAGTAATATGAAACACTGACAGTGTGAAATTTTGTGGCAAAAGGCAAAACCCAAAACTGTACTAATCACAGTGATTTCTCTAATCTGTTTTGTTCTTCAGACATGCAAAACTCAATTTTAGGGAACAAAGTTTGAGCTCCTGTAAGGCAATGCAACCAAACTGGGCATCAGATCTGTCACTGATCAATGTCTTACAACAGCTGAGGGTGAAATCAGAAAGTGCTCAGGTAAACAGAGTATTTTTATCTAGCTACTGATGGAAACAACCTGAATCTGTAGGATTTTCCTTCCTTGGACCTGCACCAGGATGTTTTATCCCTCTTCAGCCCCCTACATTTATCTATGACAACTCTTCATCCTTGAGGTGGCAAAATTCAGTTTTGTCTACACTGCTTTTAAAACTTAAAGTAGCTTCTATCATCATCAGTTACTGAGGAAGCAGGGGTGTTCTCAGGAAATGGACCACTATTACACTGCCTTGTGTCTCTGTTTCCTGTTGCACCTCCATGTAATTTCATTGATTTTCACAATGTGTGGCCTGTGCCTTCTGAGGGCAGCTCAGGCAGAGCTCAGCCAATCCACATTTGCTTTGGCAGTAGCTAAATGGCCAATGAGGACATCTGTAAGTGCATCCATAGGTTTAAGCTGGCCACAAGTCCTGCTGTTCATGGCTCAGCAGATGTTATACGGGTAGGAAAGAGTTATGGCTATGGTGTACTCAAGCACCGTCAGTAATTTAAAAATTAACTTTCTATTTTAGGTGATTTAATTTTCCAGGTATTTCCAGCTATTTGCAATATTGAGCACTCTGTAAATTCAAATCATAATCATAACCTCCAAATACTTTCCTGAGGGTATTTATTAAACATTTCCTGGTGGCTGAGCTCAAACCCATGGGTTTGTCAGTACTGGTAGCCCTACATTTTGCTGGATTAAAAGTGGATGCTGGTATATTTCTATGCAGAGTTTCTCAGTCAGTGTAGCAGGACTTGTGACTGGTACAGAATTTCACCTTTCATGCATGTTTCCCTCAGACTTCTCTTTCTCCCTCAAGTCCAGTAGCTTGCAACTTGTAGAAGTACCAGAGAGCAATGTTCTGTTAAGCCTTGGCAGGAAGTCTATGTGCATTTGCACCAGAGTTAAGATCACCGTCTGTCTTGCATTGCAAGAAATCCGTGAACCAAATCTCTGAAGAAACAGCAAAATCCCTCATTTGCCACATCCAAAGGAAAGACAAAGATTTAGAGAGTTTCCAATGTATCTCCAGCATCTTACATTTACTTAAGAAACAGTTCATTAACACAATGGAGGAGAAATAAATAATATAGTCATTTGAACATCTCTTTAAAAATGTTAAATTATTTTCTCAGTCCCAGATGGTCTCTTCAGGGAAATTAGGTGTTAGGAGAAAAGAGATTAATCTATATAATCTATTTTACTGGAAATAATCACAGTAAATTAATATGTGCTGCTTTGCAAAATCAGCTAAAATAATATCAGTCAGATTACATCAATTATTTTCTGTTCTGTGGTATATACACCACATCATTTTGGCAGGCAATCTGGGAAACAGAAGGAATTGAGGAGCTAAACTAATGGAAACTATGTAGCAATATTTATAGGTAGACCTGACTACAAAGCAGAAAATTTACTTCATTAAAAAAAACCCCAGCATATTGTGAAATGTGTTTTTGTTCTACATATGTTGAAAGATTTTTTACTAAGAGACATTTAAGAAAGAAAAGGATAGATTTCAGAACAGACTTAGAGCTTTCACACTAGGATTAGTAGGCATCTTTCTGAATCCTTAATTTGTCCACCTGATGCTACAGTAATATAGTCAAGGCATCAGAGGAAATTCTGACATCAACAATCTTCTTCAATGAGTATGGAAATCTGCATGGCCTAGAATATGTAGACTGCTTGGAACTTTGTGCACCTACAGCTTGTTTTGTTGTCTAAGCAAGCACAAATATTCAAATACCATGTTACAGTCTATAGAGTCAATCTATCCTCAGTCTTGGAATTTAAATCTGGATTTCGATGTTTGATATGGGATTTTTGACAGCCAGTAGACTGTCTTTTTCTAAAGTTGGTGCTAGGAATCCTTACTAGATGCTCGTGGCTTTTTTTAAATAAATATTATTGAGAAGATAATAATCAGGAACAGGAAGATAAGCAGTACCCTGAATCTTTAGGTCAGACCCACTGTTCATAAGCACTGAAAGAATATGGTCATACCGTGTTCAAATTCTCAGCAGCTAGAAAGACTACTTTTCTCAGTTTTAAGATCTAGAATACCTTGCTTGCTTCCTCCTAACATCCTTCTTTTCTTATGAGAGATGAATTTAAATATATGAATTTAAATTGTGATAATATAATACACAAAATATAGTAGCTTGAGGGTTAGGCAATTAAGGGAAGAGCTGCCTTTCCGAGAGACCTAGACAGGCTGGAGGAATGGACTCATGAAATTCAGCAAGAATTCAGGTAATATTCTGCACCTGGGAAGGAAGAAACTCATACTGATAAAGTCTGGGAATGAGCTGAATGGGGAGCACCTCCCCTGCAAAGATGGACAATAGTGTAAACAAGATTCGGCAGGGCATCCCAATGTATTGGGTTGTATTAACAGGCCAGTGATCATTGGATGGTTGTGGGGCTGGAGCACTGTCCTGTGAGAGGGGCTGAGGGAATGGGGCTTGTTCAGTTTGGAGAAGAGCTAACTTTCAGGGAACCTAACAGGAGCTTCACAGTGAATATGAGAGAGTGACCAAGAAGGTAGAAGAACCATGGCCTTTGTAACTGTGTATGGTGGAAGGGTGAGTGACAACATTATAAACTGAATCAGGAGAGATTCCATCCAGAGGTAAGAAGAAAGCTTTTCCTCTTGAGGATAGTAAAACAGTGGAACAGGTAATCCAAAGAGTCTGGAGAGATCTTGAAGACCTGCCTGGATAAAGGTCTGAGCATCCTTGTCCAAAATCAGTGTTGAGCAGCAGGCTGGATTAGACGACCTTCTGATGTCCTCTCCAAACTGAATGATTAAGCCAGAACCCATATCCCTGGCTATCCTGTTAGAATACAGAGTAATCTGACCTTCTTTAAATAGTTAAATAGGCAAAGTATTTTATTTGCTGAACTTTAAACATCCAATTTAGTTAACATTTATGTGCATTAAAATTTTAGTGCAGATAATGAAAAAAATGTGCATTGTTTAGGAACACTTGCCCAAGTACATAACTTCAAAGCATAACTTCAAAGGTAAGTTGGAAAGAATTCATGTATCTAAATATTCATGTCTACATGCAGTACAGGTGATGACAGATGTCCACTAAAGCTCTGAAGTCAACAAAGAAAAATGGGAAATTTTAGGTACAACTCAGTATTTTCTGAAGTGGATATGCAGAGCAGACCTAATGAATCATGTCCTAGAATTTATTATTTCTTTCCACTCATCATAAAGTGGATTTAAGGCGATTAGTTCAGCCATGGAAGTTTACATGCTGCACATCAGAAATGAGGTGCTATGAAAACCAGCAGCTGTATCTAACTCATTTTCTCTAGGAAATCACACAAACATTCCCGAACTATTGAAAAAAAAAAAAAAGGGCACAGTACTGAAGTTTTGAACAAGTGAAACACCGGTCCTGAGAACAGAAGAATCTAGTTGAATAAAACAGAAACTTTTCTTAAACTTTCTGGTAAAGTAGATCAGATTTTACATTTTGCATGTCAATTTAATTTTTTATTTTAGAGGGAAGAAAAAGCTAAGTTAAAAAAGAAAGAAAAAAGAGAGAAACATAAATTTAATTCTGCCACTTTTCAACAAGTGTATAAGAAATCAAGAGGAAATATCAGGCGTCCGCCACCTAGGCTTTGCATCCAGTCTGTCCAATGATTTTCTTAAAGTCAACACCTAGTAAAGTTGAATCTAATGAAAAGAAGATGATGCATAGAAAACTTGGTCCTACTGTTTTACAGTATCCTACTGTTTACAGTACTTGCCAGGAATGAAAGAACTGTAATTTCATAGTATCCTCACTCTAAGCAGGTTTGATTTTATTGCTTCCACTTCCTAAGAAAGTACTTAATCACAGAACCACAGAATATGCAGAGCTGGAAGGGACTCACAAGGATCATTGAGTCCAACTCCTGGCCCTGCACAAGATCATCCCCAAGAGTCACACCATGTGCCTGAGAGCATTGCCCAGGATGCTTCTTGAGCTCTGTCAGGCTGGTGCTGTCACCACTTCCCTGGGGAGCCTGTTCCAGTGCCCAACCACCCTCCTGATATCCAACCTAAACCTCCCAAAGACAACTTCAGGCCATTCCCTCACGCCATCAGAGAGAAGAGATCAGTGCCTGCCCCTCCTCTTCCCCTGCTTTTGTTCTAGAATTTCTAGGTCATGCTTTTCACTAAACAATTTGTAGCTCAGCTACAAGGTTGCAAGATCCATAATCTTCCTGAAAGGCACCAGGTGTCATAAACCAGATTTCCACTGAAGAAATGGGCATGCTTAAAAGAAAATGGGTGTAAAAATATGTGTTTCCCTCAACTGAGCCTTTTTTTTAGTGGACTAAAACAATAAGAGTAAACAAACACAGTTGCAGGAACAGTAATCAAAACAGTAACTAAGAAATGGCAAGAACTACCTTTGCATCCTGATCTCTTCAAGTTCTTATGTCCTGACTTTCATGTATCCTGTGCACTTAAATGCATAAACTTAAAGCACACTTCACTTGCAAAAATGTTTCTCCAGTGGCTTAGCACTAAGAGAACTCTCCTGGGCTCAAAAAGAACTCTTTTTTAGTTATATGAATTTAATTCTCCTCAGGCCAAACATCTCTTCTTGGGTAAATATGTGATATAACAAGCTCTTCAGTAATCTGTCACCAACCTCACATCTCTCCTATTGGTTCTTATAGCAGTATTACAGATCATGGTGTGTAGCAATTGGGAACAAAGACGACAGACCCCCTTGTACGGCCAAAGAAGATCCGTTTATTGCCAAAAATCGCCCCCTCTTTATACCCTTAATCTCAACCAAACACAACTGAAACCAAGCCGAAGCCTAACAGAACTTAACAGCAGAAGGGCACCCATTGGCTGGCACGGCTGCAGTGCTGCTGTCCGCATGTCCCGTCACCCAATCAGCTTCCCGTTCATAGGCTGACCACGCGTTCCTCCAGCCAATCGCAATCTCACTTCCAGCTGTCACTCAGCTGCCTCTCACCCCTCAACCAACTTCCACCCTGCAGCCCGCAGCTGCGCCTTTCCCACAGGGCCTTCTGGGGAGCACAGGCCTCAGCCATTGTAACAAATACCACCCCATATTCCACAATGGTGAAGACAACAAAAGCCTTCCCTTTTAAATGCATTTGTCTCTTTACAATTTAGGGCACTTCTATCCGTGCTTTTGTATCTGTAGCCAAGCATCAAGGAAAACTTTGGACCATCCATAAAAGCAAAGATTATTTATTTGTTTATATGGCCAGTGTGGGAAAATATGTGATGATGTTTTAAGCAGAATTTGGGTTCTTCATCTTCATTTAAGACAGGATTTAAGATAACATAGTTCAACAGTTTCTTGACATTGTCATGCCCTCATGCCCTAGTTAAAGCATAAAGTAGTATTAACAAAAAAATAGAGGTAGATACCCATCATGATCACTCATTTTGAGCCAAGTGTTTGTTTCTGGAGGGTTGTAGGTTTTTTGGGTTTTTTATTATTTATATTAGTGTTCCCTATTCTTGGTGTTTGCCAAAGTATAAAGGGTTTTTTGAGACGTTTCAGTAAAATACTGTGATTGTTTTGAGGGGAGATAAAAGTAAGAAAATACAAATTATCCATTACTGTGGTGGCAAAAGAAAATAACAGTGATTTTTTTGTACAGGTGTAAGGTAAAGAATCACACAGTTTGAAGGATGGTATTCAGTTCAGAGTAACTCTCAGCAGTTATCAACAAAGGACCTTTTCCTGACAGACACAGGTTTAGGTTTTGTTTTACTTTTTTTTGTTGGTGCTGGTGGTTTTTTTTTGTTGTTGTTGTAATGAGAAACAAGTATTTACAAATCTCAAAATGAAATGTTCTAAATATTTTTCATTAAACCACTCCAGGGCTATGTGATTGTTTATAGAATACCTCCATATCCTTTCAATCAGACAGCTTTCTATAACTTCTGCATTGACCTGAGCGTGAAATATTTCACAAAATGGTTTCACCTGTACTGGGCTGAAGATTGATTGTATTTTGGTATCTCCAAATCACAAACCTGAAGCAGGAGGGACATATTGTTTTATCTAGACTGTTGCATTCAAAACAAGCATTAATTTAGATTATTTTTGCGAATCTAAAATACTTTAATCTTTAAATTGTCAAAAATTTTATTTTGGTTTTTTTGCTTACAAAAAAAAGATTGTCTAGAAATCACATCATATTTTTATTGAAAACTTTTTAGATCATCGTTAAATGGCCTTTAAGGACGATCCTTCCTCTGGAGAGTATATATTCCTGAAAAAAAGAACCCAAACCCAAATTATTATTTATGGAATTTGATAACAATGATTTTCCTTAAAGGAATCCATTCTCTACCAGAGTGCTGAAGTTCGTAACATTAAATTCTAGAATTACACATAAAAATTCATTCCTGCTTCTAATTTTTTATGTTCCATGTGACATCCTAAATTACAATTTTAACAATTTTTTTCACTTCGCCCTATTTTTCCCCACTGGAACTGTCTAAAACACTGACCAGATTAGTGCTTGTGATTCCTCTTTTCCTATTTTCTCTAATGTGTGGTACCATTTTTGGCTATTAAACACAAGAAAATTGTCTCATATTAATTAAGGGGGGTGTCTTGGGGTGACTTTATGATGCTGTATCCGCTATCACCTGCTCTTTGCCCAGCCATGAGTCCTGTGCCTTTCTGAGCCTTTAGGCTGGGTCCAAGAGAAAGTGGGGGGAAGCCGAGGGAATTCTTCAGCATGGTTTGTGTTCAAGGACTCATAGATTCCCCCATGTTCTCACTGCTGCAGAGCAGAGGAAGCACCTTTCTGCTTTTAGCCAGCTGTCGGCTCTGTTTCTCAGGAGACAGATGGAGAGTTAAAATTCTTTGCTTTTTAGCTAGCCTGCTAGCTGAGGCAAGAAAGTTTTCCTGGAACTGTGTTTTTTTCTTTTTCTCCTGGGACTGTTCAGCTTTGCTCCGGTCCGGAACACCATCACCAGGAGGCCCCACACCATGGCCCGGAAGGGCCCACGCCACACCCCAGCTCCAGAGGGAGCAGAACCACACCTACAGAAAGGACTCTGAATCTAACAGGTCTTCTCCACAGCAAGAGGTTTTATTATTTAGCATTATTCATTCTCTCATGCCTGTGTGCACCCTGCTTGTTAAATAAACAGCTTTTTTTTCACTTTCCTCCAAGAAATTTCTCTCCGAACCTGGTGGGGGAGGAGCTGATGAAACCTGCCTTCTATTAGAGGATGTTCATTAGGACGTTTCCTCCTAATTTCTCTCAAACCGAGACAGGGCTTAGGTGTGTTTTTGTTTTTTAGGTAGTTTCTTTGGGTTACTTTTTTTGTTTGTTTTGTTTTCCTTCAGATTCCCAGGTAGTTTTCAGTTGGGTTGTAATGGGGCTGAAAAGATGAAGAACAAAGTAAAAACATTAAGTTTAAAACATACATTCATATCTTGTCAAGATATGCCGTGCATGCTTTGTACAAACATTGTTTAAGCTATTTCTCTAGTTCAGAAATCACTTATTTTGCAAAAACTCAGTTAAATATTATAATTAACTTCTGCTGTACTTTAGTCATTAATGACTTCCTGAACTTGGCCAATTTTTTCATTGATTTGCAGTGACTACATTTTTTCCCATCCTTCTCATACCAGACTTTGCTGTGTTGCCATTCCTGAGCTCCCCTTCTGCCCTCTTGACTCTTCTACCTGCAAAAACAAAAGCACAGCAGCACACACAGCTACATGAGCTGAAGCAGATGTAGTGTTCATCCATGAGCAGTATAGTTCAAAAATAAATGTAATCTATTTTGTTTAATCTAATCAAAGAAAGTCATTACTTTGAAGATGTTTTCATTCCATCCCACCTGAATTGCTCTCATAGCCTTATTCCAGTCATTGTTACTTAAAATTAGAAGTTGTGGTAGTCTACAGCTAACACATTGAAAAATCACAGATAAAACCATCTGTTTTGCTGAAAATTGGGATACAGTGTTTCTCTTATTGTTAGGACTTCATTTTAGAAAACTTCTGCTCACTCCGAGCTCAGTTGGGATGGCTTCCATGGGAAGTTTCCATGGAGAATAAAGGAGCTAGCAAGTGCTGGGGGTTTTTAAAAAACACACTCCTGGAAACACAAAAACAGTTCATCTCCTTTAAAGGGAAAGGAAGTAGGTGGAGCAAGAAACCCCTTTGTCTTAGCTGTGATCCATTAAGTGCTGACACTGCTCAAAACAAAAAGAGAAGCAAACCAGAGATGGAAAAGAGGATGAATTGAGACCTACAAGGGTGTTGCCAGCATGTGCAAAGATGGAGCTAGAAAAGCAAGAACGCAGCCCAAATTGAAGTTGGCCAGTGAACACTGTGCTGCTGTGGCAAGGAAAACCAACACGGTGTGGTCAACAGGGACATTGCCAGCAGAGCTGAAGAAGTCATTATCCAACTCCATTCAGTGCTTTTCAGGCCATACCTGAAGTACTGTGTTCAGTTTTCATCCCCATTACGAAAAAAAAACATGGGCAGGCTGGAGAGGGTCTGGAAAAGGACCACAAAGATGTTCAAAGGACCAAGGAGCCTGACACATGAGGAAAAGCTGGGAGGACTGAGTTTGTTCTGCCATGAGTAGAGAAGGTTTAGGGGAGACCTCATCACCATGTTCCGGTGTTTGAGGGATGGCTACAAACAAGATGGAGACTCCTTGTATAAAAACAAGTCACATGGAAAAGATTAGATGTAAGATTCCAATTGGACACAAGGGCAAAATTTTTCTCCGTGTGAACAATCAGCTATTGGAATAATCGCCACAGGGAAGTGGTAGATTCTCCAACACTGGCCACTTTTAAGATTCAGCTGGACAGGGCCATCTTGTCTGGATCATGCTTTTGGCAGGAAAGGTTGGACCAGATGATGCTTGAGGCTCCTTCCAACCAGGTATTCTTTCTTTGATTCTATGATTTATTACCCTCTTACGAGTAGGCTTATAGTTTCGAAAAAGAAAAGAACAAAAAAAAAAAAAAAACACCAACTATTTTTATTAACCCCTGTACTGTTCCAGTCAGCTTTACTGCAGGATCACTCACATTCTGAAGCTTGCAGTGACTCACCCTTTTCTTTCAGTTTCTAAAACTCAACCACAGCAAGAGTTTCCAAACAAAGCTGCTTAGATGAGTATTGCTAGCTGCCTTAAAACAGCCACAAATAAAGCAGCTGAAAAAGCTGCAGTGATAAACTATGCAAATTATACCTTACCACTAGAAGAAAAATGCCAGAAAATTAGAGCTAAATCCTTTCCCCCACTCTTCGCTTACCAAGCATACAAAGAAGGAACAAGATGCTTAACAACAATACCCATGTTATGCAGTGAAATTTTGTTCTCACTCCCACCTAACGAGTAATTTTGAGAAAGGGGGAAAATTGGAAGGATTATCCAGTTCACAGAACAGTATATCCAATAAATTAAACACCAAAAGATACATTTGATGGTAACAGATCACACTGTAAAACTTGCGATATACCACTACTCAGTGATTTTTGACCTAAAGCATCATTAATCATTCATGAACCTGTGCACTGTTAAAGGGAATAATGCAGTCTATAATCTTCAGGAAGTGCATGGGGAAAAATCCCTTTTTTTGTTGGAATAAATCAAAATGTCTTTAACTCACAAGTTGCTTGTGTCCTGCAGCTCTTTTCCAGTAGGACAGACAATGAATGTTGGAACAGGGTGCCTGCTACTGGATTTCAGAGACCCCTTCACATCATTTCAAACTCTGCTATTGACCTATGTCGTGTCAGATAGGCAACTTTAACACAGCTTGTTTTCCCCATGGGTAAATTAAGAATAATAATGGTGGTTTTTTCACTACTGTATTTATAAGGTTTATTTAAAGCACTACTCAGACCTGTAGTCTTAGACCCTGTGCACCACAGATCCTTCATTTTCAACCTGTTATTTTTTGTTCTCAGCCCCACATTTTGTTTTTGACTAACATGGCTTTTTCATAAATGTTTTCATCTGGAGACACTAGGAAGTGAAAAACCTACCTTTATATTAATGATTTTCTCCAGTGGCTCTAAACATTCTCACATGGTGTCTAAGCGTATCTCTTCTCAGCAATTAGCTATCATCTGTCTTTTTCCATATGACTGCATGTCCATGAAGGTAGTAGTTATCAGCATTTTTCTGCCTAATTTTGCAGTTATGATCAGAGCTGCAGGAGAGCTGAGGCATTTCTTTGTCCATTCATGTACCTAATGCAACACTCGAACTTAGATGTGTGAGACTGGGCTCCATCTGTACACTCAGCTGGGTTTCTGGCTCGGAGCAGCACACAAACTATTGAACTCTCTTTTCTACCTGCTCATAGTAGAGTAGCTTCTCCATATTTCCTACTGCAGCTATGCCTGGCTAATGCTAACCTAAATTAGGTGATGCTTGGAAGAGTGATCTTTGGCCTGAGACAAAGCCATAACAGGGACCATGTTAACAATTATTCATTGCGAAGTGCTGCTGGCCAGTCAGCAAAACCATAGCTGCTCCTGCTCAGCTTGTTACTCCATATGGAGCCTGCCCTTAGATGAATAACATTTTTAAGTGCTTGCATGAACAGGGGCTGGTGTCCTGAGCCTTATCATCTCCATCATGTTCAAGTCTCAACTCAACTCACTAATAGGGTGGCTCAAGATATGTGTAAACCCTCTTAGTTGGTCATCCTGTCACAGGAACCAGCTGTGTACATCTAACAATGCTGTAGCATGTAATCATGAAAAGCTTACCTAGAGAGCAGAATTATCTGTGTGAGTACTGAATATGGTTTGTACACAAACAAAAATTAGCTTCATATTATATTAAAAAAAAAAAGGCGTGTGTTTTTCTCTCACACATACACATATTATCTCTCACACATAGTCATGCAAAAGGGCAAATCCTGTTTATATCTCAGAGATGCGGACATCATAGGATTAGGGTATTACTATAGAGAGTGAATGGATGCTGTATACTCTAATAGAAGATGAAAATAGCCCTTTTGAAAAATTCTGGAAGATGAAACCATATCTGCAGGAACACCTTAAATCAATCTGCAAATGTTTCACAGAGATTTGGCTTCCCTGCTTCCTTGAAACAATATCATATGTGCCAGCTATTCCAATCATAAATAAAAATCTGGTTTATGCTAGCTAGATTGTTAAATAAACCCAGACACCTGTTTGCCACTTATGAAAGTGTACTCCTGTTGCAATATTATCCATCTGTAGTATATGCCACATTGCAGTTGTATTTTTTAGAAAAATTCCACTTTACAGTTTATAAAGTATTCCTCTTAGGTGTACCTCATGCTTGCTTTGGGTTTTTTGGTTTTCTTTTTGTTTTTCTCCTTCATCCAGGTTCAGGAACTTTTCTTGTTATGCTGAAAAATTGTCCCCAAGCTAATTTATATCAAGTGCGTGGTAAATACTAGTCAGGAAAAAATGGTGGAAAACCTTCTCCTATTCACATGAGTTTATATCCAAATTCCTTTACATAAAGCTCCAGGAGAAATGCAGACGAGTAGAAAGGCATGTTTATGTACTGGTTTTGGCTGCAATAGATTTTGTTTTCCTCATAGTATCCTGTACTATGCTATGTTTTGCATTTGTGATTAAAATAATTAGAGGTTAGAGGTTCCCTGTGGGGGGAAGGGTGGTTGTAACCTGGTTTTCTCTCAGGGGCTATATTACTAGATTTTGGCCAAACCGGCACAATGGGTGAAGGCAATGGAGGCCAGAGAAGGTTCGTGGTAGCATTGCTTGGATAGGAATGACAAGAGGTCTAGGATTGTGTCTGTGGTAGGGAGAAATTGCCTTGATGCCTGCATTTTGTTCCCTAGGACCAGCCTAGTGTGCGAATGGCACCCAGTGGTGACGATCTGCTCAAGAGGCATCAGCAGTCAAAGCAGCAGAGGCAGGTCACAGAGTGACATAGGTGACTAGGTGGGCCATGGCTTGGAGAGAGGTTATTAAGAGTTTCTACGTGTCACTGAAGCCTCAGGTGAGGAGGAAAGCTTGGAAAGGTATGAAGAAAAGTGAGGAAACAGTTCAAGGTGCAAACCAAAGGCCGGTATTGTAAAAGATAAATATTTGAGAAACTAGCATGGATTGTGACTGACTTATCTGCACTGCATTTAAATCTCTTATTGCCCATAAATATACCTCTTTTTGGGAGATGTTTTGCAAAATCAGACAACTAGATTTTAAAGCACATAGTTGAAATCGGTTCAAGCCCTTTCTTTTCTCAACCACCATTCAAGCTCTTGAGGCATATGCACTTTCCAAGAATGAATTATGTAAGCTTAAAAGAGATGGTGTTTTTTAAAGAATGCCCTGAATGACATGTTGGATGGAAACACTGACCAAGATCCTACACAGAAGCAACAAAACAAGCCAAATAAGTTCCTACTTAGTCACTTTTCCTGCTCTACTGCATACATCTATGCCAAAATAAAGTTGCCATGGATTTTTCTACAGTCCATCCAGAGAGTAAAAACAGTTCTCTGAGAGTGATAACCAAGCTAAAATGTTTTCTCTTAGTGCTAGTGTTGTACTTCTTATTAAAAAAAAAAAAAGATGAAAGCAAAATCAGATTATTTTTATTTTTCAGAAGATGTCAAAGTTTGCAGCTTTTGTCATCCTTTTTCCTAATTCTTCCCTTAACTATATTCTTTTGAGGATGATAATTTGCATGTATTTGAGGGCTTGAGGGATTAAGCTGTATACCTTAATCTCACATAGTTGTTATGTGAAATATCAACAGTCAAAAAGGTACAGTCGAAATCATTCTAGCTGATGTCAAAAATCAAAGATTAAGTACTGAGTAGCCATAATAAATAACCAAGATGAAGCCTCGTAGTTCCTGGGTGTGTACATCTACTGCATATCTAATTCTATTCGCAAATTATTTATGGCAAAACTGAAATTTGCTTGTCAAGTTTCAACAAGCAGAAAATGTGACCAAATAGGCCTACTAAGTTATTAAGCGACAATACTTCATTTAGACTAACTAATTAATGATGTAGTATTTAATATGAGATAAGAAATCTATTGCTATGTATGGTAGATGTTCTTGTATGTGTCCCTCTTCTAAGCAGTGTTGCCGTCATGCAACACAACTGAAAAATAATGTATTTTCACAATCAATTATGTCCACAGTAGAATAAAGCTTCAATGCAATAAAGTTAAATAAGACAAATTCAAATCTCAGTGATCTAAAGAGGGTTGTCAGTGTAATAACACTCAATAATTGCAATGCTAGAAATTTATCTGTATTCCTGTAGTCCTGAAATGAGCCATTTGTAAGTATCTACATTTTCTGCCTGATGAGTGGGGAGCTAGACATCTGAAACAGGAATTCACAGTAGTTACTATAATAAGTTACGGTAGGTAGTCATTAGAAACTATTGAAGAAAGCAGTATGAGACAATCTAAAATTGGTTCCAACTAGTCCCAGGTTGAACACCTTATGAGAAAGTGGGTCAGAATGTGAAATCGTACCAGCAGGTTCACACATTAAAGGGTACAGCTAAAGAGCCTGTGGTGGTTTCTTTGCCTAAAAGCAGCAAGAGTTAGGCATTGCACCCTCCCTTTCGCTACCCCTCCCACAGCTGCATTTTCTGTTGTTCACTTAAGTGTTAAAGTTCAGTGAGGTGGTTCTAGAGATAATTCTTCTGTGTGATTAGAAGGCATCTTCTGCATTGTATTTAACACTATTTTGTCTACTAGATTCCAGTATTTAAAAATTGAACACAGAAATATTCAGATCTCATACTCATGCTGTGTTTCTTAATGAAGTGAATATTGCCATTGAAACACAGTTTATAAAAGACTACTTTTATGAGCATGGAGTCGCAACATCTGGCTTCAAAATCTGCAGTTATCTATATTTGCCGTGATAATTTTATTTAAAGTCTTCATAAGAGGCAATGACCTGTAATAAAGACCAGTTATTTGTTAAAACAAAAGAAAATTTAAATTTCATAGTTAACGTCTAAAAGTCACGGAGATTTCAGACTAACCTTGGAGGGACAGAACTGGAAAGATGTGTCATTTAGATTTGGTAAAGTGGACTGGAGTAAGCAAACAGTACAGAGGAAGTAACACTGAGGATGCACTGTGTGATCTGTTGTCTTTTTCATCTTTCAAAGGTTATTTCTTGGGTCAATGCCAAATGCAAAACACTATCACAATATTCTGTCACAACTTTAGTATGTGTACAGCTCTGGAGCCTCCAACATAAGAAGGACATGAACCTGCTGAAGCAAATCCAGAGGAGGCCATGAAGATGATCAGAGGGCTGGTACACCTATCCTGTGGAGACAGGCTGAGGGAGTTTGGGTTGTTCAGCCTGGAGAAAAAAAAGCTCCAGCATGACTGTAGAGCACCTTCCAGTACCTAAAGGGGGCTTGGAAGAGACCTGGAGAGGAACTTTTTACAAGGGCCTGGAGTCATAGAACAAGGGAGAATGGCTTTAAATTGAAAGAGGGGAGATTTAGATTAGATTTTAGGAAGAAAATCTCTACTGTGAGGCTGGCGAGACACTGGTTCAGGTTGCCCAGAAAAATTGTGGCACTGCTCCTACGCCACGGATAGGGTCGGACAGTGTGTATGGAAGAAAAGAGGAGGAATATGCTCACAGCTTTCAATATCTGTACCAACTTTTTTGTCCTACCTCCCTGCTCCTAGCTCCCTCGGACTCCTCTTGTTCATTCCTGCCACCCACTTTAACTCAAAGCTGTGACCACTGTTCAATTTCACACTTAGTTCTCAGCATGAGACTAACATTTTCTGGCTGAGAATCAAGTTAGTACATTTTTGCTAAGGATGTAAAATGAAATAACAATTCTACCCCTTTGGATGGCAGCATCTCAGCTAATTGTAATTACTGCTTTCATTACCCACAAAATGTTCTTCTTTCCAGATAAAAATACCTAGTTTAGTCTGAAGCTGTTCTGTACAGTTTAAATATTTGACAGCATTTTACAAAAAATTCCACACAACAAAAAAAAAAAACACCACCTTTTGAGTCCTTTGCAAAAGTTCTCCAGCAGCTTATTTATTCCCTAAGTAGTTGTCCTCCAGCATGTTTTCACAGTCCTCTGTGTTCCTGGACAAAAAAATTACTTCTGTATTTTATACTGTTGTAATTACCAGATGTGTTAAGAGGTAGAACAGTGAAAATTCTGTGTCTAATCTACTCTATTCAAATATGAATAATGTCAAGCTGAGGAATGTTCACTTTAATAATCTTGCCAGCCAAATCTCTTTCCCAGTGCTGCCATCACTTTATACTCCTAAACACAGTTTAAATAAAACAAATGCAGTAATCCAATTTCTCTTCCAAGGTGAACAAACACACTCAGTCTGTTCCAGCTGATATTCCTGCCTTGGTTATAAAACAACTGCCATCTTTTCATTGAGAAGTGTCCCATTAATTAAAAATGAGCATCACTCTGCTGCATCCTGTAGACATATCTATATTGCTTAAACCTGTTCTCTGCAGCACTAGCACAATTTTAATGTACCATGAGATCTACTGAGCATCCTTCTTGTGACTCATCAGCATGACGTTGTCAAAAAAAAATGTTAGGTTTGAGAAAAAACAAGGTAATAAAACTAGTGTATAGTGATAAAAAAGGACAACATTTCAAAGCAAGCCACAAAAGAGAAAGTCAAATCAGCAGCTGCACCTCACTGGTGATGAGCCCAAGAAAAGTAAAGCACATCTGCTAGTTGCTGTTCCCTTTTTGGCAGGCTTAATGTAAAACCCTCATTTGGTAATTTTTAAATACAACTAAAACTGTCAGCCTAGAAGATAATTAAATTACTGGCATTGTTTCTCACTGATGTTTTGTTTTGAAAAAAAACCAGCCTGGTGGTGTTTGGGGGTTTGCCTTTTTCTTTTTTCTCTGAAAGAGCAGGAAAAATATGCTTCTATTTGCTAATCATCTCTCATGCAATCAGTCAGCTGAGCATTAGGGGACTGCTTAAGGTATCCTCTACTAGCCAGCATGGAGGATTAAACAGGACTCAAATGGGAAAACAAAGGAAGACTGCAACATCCCTACCTCTGCATGGAACAGTGGCATCAATATTTGGAATAAAGATTTGTTGTTCACATTCTTAGCTGCAGTAGTTCTTTTAACTGGAGAAGCCACACTTCATAGTGGATTTTCTGGTAAGATATGTTTCCATATGAAAATGTTAGTCACCCTGAGCTGCCTAGGAGTAACTCCCCTCCTGCATTCATAATGTTGGAGAGTATGAGATTACCACTCCTCCAAGGCATTATATGAGAAAACAGCCACTCAAGGGACCCTGAGAGAAGTGGACAGATATCCTGAAATCCACAGGTGTGGATCAACTCTACCTGCTCCTTGCTTAACAAGAAGAGTGAATCTTGCCCTAATAAGTTTTCTGAGGCAGGTGGGCATCTGGGCCACCCCATCTCCAGTGATTCGCTGAGTTCTCAGAGTACAGTGGAAATGGACACTTCCCAGGCACTCACCAGGAAGCCACGTGAGGATATACTCATGCTATCTATTATAGCAGCTACCTAGACGTTTTAATGATGATAGTTCTTAAAGCCAAAGAGTTATGGGCAATTTAGATTTCCTACTATTTAATACTGCCTGACATTTAAAGTCATTGAAGAGGAGTCATGACATCTAACTTACCAAATGTGGATATGTTGCATAAATTGAACCATGCCTGGGAATGTTCCTGAGCTCCAGCACACTGTTCTTTACGCTTACAAACAGGCAGAAGTGTACTTGGCATGGTTTCAGCCTATATCCACTAGCACTCTTTTTCCAGACTACTCCCAAGGTCTAGCATGGGGCAGACAAAGTTCCCAGAGCTCCCAATATGCAGTCACAATATGGTCGTGACAATCCTGGTTTGATGTTTAAGAGCATAGAAAATACTGAAGGGGCCAGATCATGCCACCTGATCTCAAGGACAAGAACAGGCCACCCACTGCTTAATTTACTACCATAGATAAGCCTCATCGTCAACAGTCTGCCCAATTTAAACATAGTTTTTTCCACCGCGTGTAAAGAGCACAGAGGGAGATCTGCCTAAAAGGCAGCCAGAACCTTTCACCACAGTTACAGCACCAAATTTATAGCAGGCAGCCCAAACACAACTCCTAGTGCTATCCAAATGCACAGACCACACCCCCCAGGCATAGAAGGAGATGTTGAAATACAAGGTAGGCCGGTATTTTTAAAGCTACAACCAGGCCTTTACAAGTTGTGAAAAACACATGTTTAAATCACCTGGCTCTTAAAATCAGCTGAATGCATCCCTCAGATATTTTTTGAAGAATTTATTTTTCAAGTTACAGGGAAAACAAAGCAAAACAAACACCAAACTCCAAAACAAAAACCCAGAGAGCTCCTTTATATGATATTTAAGACTAGACAGAAGTTTTTTATGAACAGAACTTTTATGTGTATATATATGTATAAACATAGATGTAATTTATATGTATTTATATTAATGTCTCTGAAAACATCTGTATCTTTATGTTTCTAAAGAAGCATAATCAGAAATAAAAATAGCTTTTCAGGTTGTACTAATTTTGTAACTGCTTTTATCTGGAATATTGGATCACAGATTTTATATGCATCGCCAGTGTCAGTAGCCCACCTTGGATTACGTATTGTGCATAGAACCTATTTGACAGGATCCAGACTAAACAGATATAAGCACAGATGGATCCACGTCCTCTCCTCTCTTCTACACTGAAACCCATAAACAGAATCACAGAACCATTTGGGTTGGAAGAGACATTTAAAGGTCATCTTGTCCAACTCCTGGCAGTGAGCAGGGACATCTTCGACAGATTGCTCAGAGCCTCATCCAACTTGACCTTGAATGTTTCCCAGGATGGGACATCTGTAACTTCTCTGGAAGACCTGTGCCAGTGTTTTACCACCCTCATTCTACGACGAGGACCACAATATGACCAGTGATCAGCCCAGATCTACTTTCAAATTAGCTCTTTGTTCCTAATGCTTCATTTGTATGTTGGGGTCTGCAAAACCATTCCTTTGAGTTGGTTTGGCTCTGTGTCATTTCTTGAGAGACTCTTAAATCCAGCATTATACAACACATTTCAGTCCAAAACCACTCTAAAATGTCAACACTGACCACTGTCTCAAGTTGTCATTAACACATTCCAGTTAAAATTCAAATATCCAGATTTCATGCTCAGTTTCTTGGGGATGGGTCTTTTAATGACTGACTGTCAGTGATGTAACTTGTACGTCATCATTGTTGTGAGGAAAGTTAAGCCAGTTTTCAGTATTTTTTTTTCCATTAACACGCTTTTGAGATTTAATGAAATGCTTCACAAATTCATACAAAACTAAAGGATAGTTTTGATAAAGAAAAATTAGGAAAAAAAGCACTGGAAAAAGCCAAAGTACTTTGTTCCTACAATTTCCATATGAAACATGCTGATTTGGATGAAGTTCTTTTAAATGTATAAAATTCTTTTGTAGAGTTGAACAAAAATAACGAGAATTTTTTTTTTTCCAGAATGCTGTTGGATTTTGTTCATTGCTTTGTTTTGATTTGATTTGATTTGTTTTGCAGAGGCAGGATTCCTGGAGGGAAAGGCTGTTTGGACAAGAAACAAAATACACTTATACCAGTTTGAATTTTAAATGTGCTCAATTTATTAATTTTGTCAATAAAACAGAATAGTATTTGCACAGCAGTGGTCCTGGTTCTACAATTTTTTCTGCATAGATGAATGTCTTTTGTTCTGGTTATGGAAATACAGTTTTTAGGGATTTTCTGCTTGCTTGCATTTTTATTCTTTTTGTTTTCTTACCATTTGGTAATCATCAATTCGACAATTTTTAAACAATAGAAAATAGAAAATATAAATTCACACTATAGTCTGAAGATACCTATTTCTGCAGGTTTTTTGATTATTGTAATGTGATTTGTACTGTTTTCCTTGCTGTTGGTTTGCAACCAAGGGCATCATGGAGAGAGTGCCGTGGCTGTTCCAACCAGCACCTTACAACCTTTGGTTGTTACTCTGTGGATGCACCAATGATTCTGCACGTTTAGGGAGCATTGAGTGGATCCAGAATGACTCTGGCAGCTAGGTTGAAAGGAGCAGGAGTCCAGCTACGGTCCTTCCCCATCCTCCTCCCAGTCAAGCAGATGGACTAGGGCAGGAGCAGAGGCACTCTGCAGATAACACCTGCCACGAGGCTGCTTCCACCAGAAGCCTTTAGTTACCATGATCCAGAGACTAACTGCTGGTGAGAGACATGACTTAGATGACAAAGTGGACCTGGAGCCTCTTTGCAAGCAAGCTTTTCCAGGCTTCAGGAAAGCTTTAGATTAGGTTTTGCAGGGGATGAAGGCCAAAGCTCAAAGAAAAATAGAGAAAGATGAAATAAAGTAGAAACACAGACAGTGCATGACAAAGGAGGAGAGTTTCACAGTTTCCTGGAGAAAGTGAGGAAATAGAAGATCCATTTAAGCACCCTGTATACAAATGAATGCAGCCTGGAAAACACATGAAAAGGATTGTATCTTAATGTGCAGTCACAGACCTGACACCATTGAGATTATACAAATGAGGTGGGATAGTTTGTATGGCTAGAGTGTTTCCATGGATGCAGAATCTTAGGAAAAGAGAGGCAAGACAGTTAAGAAGATGGGGGGTGTTATCTACAAAAAGGGAATAGTTTAAATACATGGAGATCTGGTATGGATTGGGAAGAGAATTGCTCAAGATTTTTAGAAGGAGGCTAGTAAGGGACATATCATAGTGGGCGATCGCTTCTGGGCCCAGGGGATGTGCTCATCTGGAGCTGTAACTTGCAGATAAAGAACTGGCTGGAGGGTGATAGGCACTGACAGGTTTGATTGCAGTGACTGGTAGTGACTGCAGTGATGGAGGTTCCAGATCCTTAAAGAAGGCAAGTTATAGGACTTGAACTGCAGGAAAACAGACTTCCCTTTTTTGTCAGGGATCTGATGGACAGGATCCCGTGGAAGATGGCTCTGAGGGAGCCCAGGTGAGCCAGGGTGTTCTTCAGGGGCAGCCTCCTGATAGAACAAGAATGGTTTGTTTCGGTTGCAGAAAATAGAGTAGAAATTAGATAAAGCACAAATTCGGTTAAGTATTTGCAAAGTGAAAGTGAGGAGGAGCTATCTAAGAGAAACACCTGGACATGCAAGGATGAAATTAGGAAAGACAGGTTAGATGCAGTCAAAGGTTGAGTCAGATCAAGTGCAACATGAAAGCTACCTAAAGTTACATCAGCAGCAAAATGATCAAGGCAAATGCTGATGATAGTTGTTCCTGAGTGGGTCAAGGCACATAGTGACAAAGGAGAGAAAACACTGAGAGACGTTTTGCCGCTGTCTTCCCTCACCTCCCAGACATTCATGACTATTAGCAAAGTTCAGGGGTCAAAGAGGCTACTCATGATGGAGGAGGATCAAGTTAGAAACTAGTTACTTAAAATGAAAATAAGAACAAGTCCGTAGGACCAGTGAGGATGCATTTAAGGGTGATGAGATCAGTGTCATTAAGGAACTACCCTCTCTTATCTCTCAAAGATTGTGTAGATCAGAGAAAACTCCCGATGAATAGTAAAATATTCATTCTAGGAGGTCTGACAAGCTGGTTGTTCGCCTCATGGCACACCACTTCCAAGAAGAGGGAGGAGATTGCAAAACAGAAAATAAATTAAGTGTGTAGACTGAAAAAAGTGGTGGCTTTTCAGAGCGTCCATTCTCATAAAACTTTTAGACTCAGTTATTCACAATATCAAATTCCATATTTTAGTTTTCAAAGCAATTCTTTTCTATTTTCTACTATATCCATTAATGATAATGTGGATTTTATGCTTCATTCTGCTGACACTTCCTTCTGCTGGAAGCGCTCAAGACATTTAGACTCCCACTCCTCAATCCTGACCTAGGCAGTTTTGAGGTTGCCATAGCTACCCAGGATTTTATGCACTCCTGAAAGACTGAAGAGATCAGCCAGCTGATACATATAGTTGAAGATCCGTGTTCCGTAGTTTTTCCCCTGTCACTAAGGCAGTAGAATAAATGTTATATTTTGGTGCTACATAGTGGTTATGGATCACTGACACCATGTTGTTCACCCTACCTTGCTGTGGCTCACATTAGTTCTGCTGAATTCCAGGCCTTTCATGACCACAGCGGCTATGTGAGATGGGATTGTTCTGATCACAGTTGCTTTACCATGAAATTCTTTTGCAGAAAATTAAGATTCAATGACTCTGTCTACATAAAATTAGAATCTATATTGGGAACTTTGGAGAAGATATTATACTTGAGGAAGAGTTAATGGTTTTGAGCAGGTTAGGTCTGCTTTATTGAGCCTCCTTAGGGCTTGAGAAGTCCATAAGTTATCATGAGTAGCCACTGTATGAGAACCTCCTGGAGTGCCCCATGCCAGGCTGTGCTGCACGTACAGGGATTTCATAACAGAAATAACAGTCCAACCTGTCAATAAACTTTGTCTTAGACAAACAGTTTACTAATATAACCTATAATTTAAAACATCTTGGAGACAGGTGAACTGTAGGTGGACCGAGGGGTGAAATGTAGTGATCCTAACGAGGACAGCAGTGAATATCAAGGTGTGAGTGATCCATATGACAGTGAACCTTAGAAGGGCCGAGTCTGTGCGGAGCTGCACTGTGCTGCATGTTCAGCATGACCTTCAGGACTTGCTGTGCTGCACAAAGGCCTTGGAGACAAGAGCCAACTCATTGCAACAGAGGAAGCTGCAGGCAGCTTCCACTTGGCACCTGCAGTTCTGCTACCTCTCTTTGCCCTTGTCTAAAAGTGAATCAAGTTCTCATTCAACTGTCTTTAATGAACAGAGTTGTTTTCCTGTAAGAAAATTGTGTAATAGCTCAAAGGGCCAGAAATGGGAAGTTTCTGCCACAGAAGGCAGCTGCACAACGTACTGTGGGAAAATCCACCTGGGAGCCTTTTGACACTGCACGAGGAGTGCAGGGTGCCTAGAATCTTAAAGGACAGCAAATTTACGTGCTGTCTGTATTCCTCTTTTTAGTCTATCTTATTAAAACAACTCTATTATTAAGCTATTTCTAGTTGGGCCCTTTCTTATTGTGATCCAGAAACTACCCTGCATCATCTCTCACCCTGCCTCCTTCCCTGGTGCAGAACAGAAGCCTGCTTAAAAAATGCGGATTTCTGCCTGATCAAGCATGGAACTGATCTATATCTTTTCTGTTTTCCACTGTTTTCGCCACAAACTTAGCTAAAAAATAAAAAAGTCCAGACAGCAATTCAGCAGAGATTCAGTTCTGCTTAGGTTCCCTTTATTCAAAACTATCAAACCTAGGGAATGAGTAAAAATCTTACATTAAACATTTTCAGAAATATAGGGTGATCAGTATGAAAAAATCACACTCAGTCACTTGCAAATAGGAAAGGAAGAAACTCTAAAGATCTTTAAAGCTGAACTAAGCTGGCAGCCAGCTGAACTCACTGGGGTGAGCTCCTATACCACAGGGACTGAACTTCTAAGATATAAGGAGTTGACTGCTGCTCCAAACACTGATTCTTCTTCGGATATTATCCTCATCACTTGTTCACATGTGGAACAAAAAGAGGTGATTAACAGTTATTGAAGACTGCTTTGACTAACCCAACTCATTATGATTGAAAATTATTAGGAAATGTTAGTTCGCTGTCCAAAAAGCAGGTTATCTACGTATGAAGCAACATCTTAACATACATATGGAGTAACCTCCCAACAGAATTATGGTGGGAAATATGCATGGAGGGAGGGATGGGGGGTGACTGTGTTTATTTTTGTTTCAGCCAGCTCAGAGTTACACACTCATATTTTCAGAAACATGCTCATGCCCGCTGAGGTTGGTCATTTAGTCAAGCCACCACTTTCAGGAACACCATTGCTCCAGGTCTCTTCTGCAGGCAGTGAAGATAAAAGGTATCTCCAGGGGCTGTTATCTTACCAAAGATATGAACTGCCTTTTCGAATATAACACGTTTCTCTCTTGACTATAGCAGGAATCAAGGCTATATAGGCTTCTTATTTACATGAGCTAAGTGTAAAGATGAACTTTTAAAGATAATTTGTTTAAAGATAGAGGGGTGACTCTTACCAGATAGAGCATTCCACTGCATGAGGTACGTAGGATTAAAATTTCAGAGTTCTGAATAATCAGCATCATACTTCCTCTCCAGCCTTTTTAGGAACAATTCTGTCAATTATTATTCATGCCCAGGTTATGCTGAGTCTTTCTCCCAGAAAGAGTGCTTCATTCCTTAAGAAATATTTTGTCCCAGTTATCCAATGCCCATGTGCATCATCACATGATAGTGCTTATCATAATTGCTAAACAGGTAGTTACTTGGAGAATATTTTTAGGAATGTCTGACTTTCTACTGTCATTTCAGTGTCATTTATTTCAGTAATTATTCCTCTATTATAGAATGAACAATTAAAATTTTGGAACATTATGGGTTTCCACACCTACTGGAAATTTTAAAAATAAGAATAATTATTAACAATAAACAGTAAATATACTTGGCTTTTATAACCATTAGATATGCCCATTTTTGTTAATTTCCTGAAGAACAAGGCAATATTAGGAACTGAGATCTGGGACACTTCTGTTTTTGTGCTGCAGTACCTCAGGCTCCAGGTTTAGTTTTTATTCTTATATTAGGCAGCTTCATCACCACTGTTGAAATTAACAATGAAAATCTACCCTTTTTTGTTGTTGTTGTTACCCTCAAAATCAAAACCAGAGATGGTTTAATTTTGATCATCTTCCAATTGTTCTCACATCAAACATGCATCAAATCTTACCCATATTTCTTCATCTCATTCACTTTTCTCAAGCAGCCTGTCCAAGATACTGAAGGGAGAGCAGTGTTAATAAGTTTATCTCCATTTGGCTGCCTGCCTGGTTTGCTAGGAAGGAACCAGGAGCTTCAGGTTCCCTCACAGCTCATCAGACGTCTGATCTCACAGACCTTTATGTCTCCACTCCTGGCGTTTAGGCTGTTTCAGGAGGAACACCACCATTGCCCATGGGACTGAGGCATCAGATGTGTGGCCTGCCTCATAATGCAGGGTTAAACTCCCTTTTTTTTCTAGTGAATTTCGGGATTTGAAGTTTGTTCTCTGAATAACAAGGAGACTAAATGCTTAATCTTTAAAAAAACAACTTAAAAAATAATTAGCTGTCTACTAAGTCTTCTAGATCTTATTATACAACATGTTTTTTTAGAGGATGGAAAATAGCTTTGGCTAAATGCTAAATTTTATTTAGGATATGATGCTCAGTGCTCTGCTGTTTTCCCCTCACCAGTGCATCATTCTCCACTGAACTTATTCTTCGTCTTTCCTAGTCTTTTTCTTTCTTATTCCTGCCTAATAGCCTTGCTAAGACTGCCAAGTCAATTCCATTTCTTCTGTTACTGATGGGAATGTATGACTAGAAGAGCAAACACAAAGCAATGATTTTAATAGATTGACACTGGAAGAAGATTTTTCAACTTTAGACTGGCTGCTAAGGCCTTATGCTGAGTCAGTAATATCCATCAGTAAGGTTCAAATAAAAAATAAAATTTTCCATTTTCTGTCTCTTATATGATTCTTGCTGGTATTTTATTGAAGATCATTCTGCTTTCTTTTAGAGGTTCAACAGTAGAACAAGATTGGGTTTGTCTTCATTCCAGTAAAAGAGGGTCAATATGAAATGAAAACTACCAGACAAAAGAATCACTTCCTCCTAAAAGGAAAGTGAGTAATTAATGCAGTTAATCCCCCCCCCTCAAAAAAAAAAAAAAGTATTTTCTTTAAATTAGAAATATTTAACCTAATTGTTTCCTTTCCCCTCTCATCCCCCTATATTTCATGAAAGAATTAAGAATGTGCACTGGCAGCTGTTACAGCGAAGATTTCCACCAGTGTCTTAATATAATATCCCAAACTAAATTTCATATTTTAATACTGTAACAGTAGTAAATATATTATTTATATCTTATCTCAAAAATCTTGTTTATGAACACAACAGGAATAAAAGACTTCTTCAAATCCTCTTAGTATGTATGCAAAAAGATCACAGCTGAGTGCTTTCAGTGGTACTTAATACTATAAATAACCTATTGTAGTATCTGTGGACATGGAAGAAAAAGGAAGTATTAATATGAGCTCACAGAATGCAAATTAGTTCAT
Source organism: Rhagologus leucostigma (assembly GCA_013397725.1). NCBI lineage: Eukaryota > Metazoa > Chordata > Aves > Passeriformes > Rhagologus > Rhagologus leucostigma. The sequence goes on from VZTD01001812.1 coordinate 324,712, forward strand.
ACAAAAAATGTGGTTTTTTCCCTGTCAAATTTTGTGTTACTAAAATTTCATAGTGCTTCAGTTGGGTTAAGTGTTATACAGGGAAATATCAATGAAAAAAATCTAACATCGGGCCTTGACAAGGAACTGTTGCATGTAAATTAATGGCATAATTAGCTAAATGATCAAACTTTGAGATCTCAAGCCCAGGAAACCTTATGAGAAATTACTGTTTTCTACATCTCTAAGAAATTAGATTGACCTTGTCTCAAGCTTTTACCATTTCATACTATTTCAGTACATAATTAACTGGAGAAAAAATATTAATGAAAGTCATGTTTGTGACTAATATCAGTATGGCTGTGTAAAATTCCACTTGTAATCTATGAGCCTTGGTAATAATAAAGTATTAAAAGTGAATATCTTACAATATGAGATGGAGATTTACACATCTCTGCCAGTTCAGAAGTTTTAAAAACACTTCTTTTTTTTCCCTAATACATGTCACATTGATATTTCATGGTTCCTATGGAGTACATGGTTTGTGGAGAGCAGCTTAAGTGAATTTGCATTGTCATGGTACTCATTGCAGAACGAACACAGAGTTTAATCTCCTTTTCTGGATCTGCACAGGGGAAGAGTTTTAGGCAGCTTTAATGGTAGCTTAGTTCTAAAGCTATACAAATCAGTGGGGCTTAATGACACTTCTAGAACCATGAGAACTCCTTGAACCATGTCTTCAAGCACAGAGGCCTGGGAGACTGAAGAAGTGAAGACTAAGGCGAAGAAAGCTTATCTGAATTGGCTGTCGCAAAAATAACCACCCCACACGGCAAAGAACTCATGTTTCGCTTGTTAGGTGCTCATGGTTTACCACCATCATATGATAGTAAGATTTGGATCCATCTGGCTAAACGAGGATAGAAATGTGCCATGTGGTCAGCAGTGAATACAGAAAAATCGATACATGTTGACTTACTGAATCTTGTAAGTAACATTCCTAAGAAAAGGGTGGTCAAGGAGGAAAAGAAGGAGTACACAGAAGATTTGTGTCTGAAATCCAGCTGAGAGTAAGAATAGGATTAGAACTCCCATAAGCAAGTGTCACAGTGGACAAGTTTATGCAGTTTATGCTGCAAAGCCCTGTGTATGCCCTGCAACAGAACTAAAAGCTGAAGTGTCTCTTTTCTTTTCACATGCTCACTCTGGTTTTTATCTCACAGGGTTCCATTCCCAGAAAGATCTATCTGCTATCACGCGCCCTTTTTTTGCTTATTATTTCTAATGCTAAATCTACTGAATACTTCTAGTTCCTATTTTGGCTTGTGCCACTTATTCCTTCATGCTGTTGCCTGAGGCAGTTCCCCATTTGTTGACAAATACGTGTCTTCTAGTTGATTCAGTTCTTTTTGCCTCCTGGTACTTCATGGAAGGGATAGATTACACCTCACAGCAAAGGACAAACGATAAAGTATATTTTTTATATGTGCCACCATTTCTAGGGGAGTAATTGGAGTACCTTTTTAGGAAATAATATCTCCCCTAGTCTCATTCCACTTAGTCTATACCTAATGTAATTTTCTTTATAGTTGAGAGATGAAGTGCAGTGGTTCAAAAAGGGCTTTTATTTAAAAGTAATGTATAGAATGAAAGACCCCAGATCATCTCTGCTGTACAAGTTAGAGGAACCTCAGTCTACAAAACTACCTGACAGTAATGAATCTGTGATGTAAACTAGCTTCAGTTTGGCCTAGGAAACTGTAAGTTCACCACAAAGAAAACGTTTCTTCATAAATATGATCAGGAAAACCTCAAAGACAAAACACTGATTCTTCATCTTTGCCAGTAATATTATGCATAGAAGCAGCCTCATAATCTAGTTGGAAATGAAAGGCAGGAAGATGCAATACATAATAAATACATAATAATTCACAGAATCAGTCTTCTTCCAATCCTTTTGGTTTTATGAGATGAGTTTCTTGTTGCATACCATCTGCCAGCCGCATGAACAAATGTAATTGCACACACAGATGCAATCCAATGATGGCAACAAAACATAGAACAGAAGAGATATGTAAATAAACATGAAAAATTTTATCATAGATCATTTTTAGGCTCTTTACTCAGAAATTATTAATAATAAACCATGTGACTTTTAAAGTCATTCAAGTAGCTTCATTTCTGTTGTTTTCAAGTTGTTTATTTACATTTTAAGGCACTAAGAAATTCCAAAATAATTTAATTTAATACTTCATTTAACTCACAAAAATTCTTCATATAAATGAGGGCCAGACATCATTCACTCGTAGAAGTTAACACCTACACTGAAAAGTAAAATGAAAACAATAATCTTATCCATGTTTCTTTACAGATGATTCAATATATTGTGAAATTCCTATCAACTTTTATCATGCTCTGAGGTGTCCTGAGAACATTATGTGTCTAGCAGGTTTTTTAATCAGGCAACAGTTCTTTGCAACATCCCCAAATTTCCATTAGGATTCCTTTTTGAATTGGTGAAGTATAAATACCTAATGTCTTCTTCAACAAATCTATTTCATACATGACGAAGGCAGTGTTCCTTTTGCTTTGGTAGACTTGCACCAATCAAAAGCAATTGTAAATTTGTATTTTTCTTTTCCTCCAGGTTTCTGACTATTTATATGTCTCCAGCTGTCATTTCACTGGTAGTTAAAAGCCCCCTACCAGGTTCTTGCATGATGAAGTCACTGCTAATGTGAATTTATAAAAAGTATGTGCTTTTCCAGCCTCCAACACAATCTACTGGCATTTGGGGAATGTTTTAACTGGAGGTCTGGGCACTTGCAGGTTGCATACAGCAGGAACAGTCTCTATAGGATTTTTGCATGGTTCATGGTATAGCCTTGCACTCAAAAGCTATTGCTTATGGCTTGGATCAGAAGCCTTTTTTTCTGCTTACAGTGTAGTACCAAGAAAAAAGAACACCAATAGGCTGTAAGTGTGAAAAACTAATAAAAGTTTTAAGTCTGATACTGACTTAGGAACTGATATGCAGAGCTTCAAAACTGTGACCCAAGCTTTTTGTTGGTGTATGCAGGAATAATCTCTGCTTCAGGGGTCCTTAAGCAGAGCAAAGTGCTGAGAGGAAAATATCTGATAAATCAAGATAATGTAGTTTTAAGTTCTGGTATCTCATTACTTGCCATGGCTCTTAGAACTCATGCCAGGCCTGGGGAGCTGAAAGATATCAGAACTCAGAACTAATCCTGTTTTCTTGTCTTCATTCTGTATCAGTAAGTGTTGCCGTCTGTTGCTGCTATTACAGTAAGCAAATTAAATAAGTTTTTCCTTCCTGCCACTGATAACTACAGGCCTGAGGTGTTGACTGGAGGGTGCACTGACTTCCAGTCTTTGGTCGAAACTGTTGAAAAGAGAAAAGTATGTCCATACAATAGAGTAGCTTCCCTGTTATCAAGATATAATTAACATATCTCTATTAAAAAGACATGTGGAATGGAGCAGAGCTTTATAGTTTATTTCTGCGCCCATGTGCCCCTTATGCCTCTGAAAATCTTCAAGCTAAGCTGCTTTCAGCCCAAAAGCTATGAATTCCATTGTCATCACCTCTGTCAGTTTTGTTTGCTTTTCTCAGTCACTCCTTTTGGGAGGTCTTCTGCCACCAGGATGACAATGGTGTGTTGATTCATTGCCCTGTCTCTAGTCCACGTGGAGGAGTTACTCAAATATGTCAGCTTGTTTTGATTTTGCTATCCTTCCTGCACTGTTTTTTTTTCCCTTTTTCATGGTGACATAGCTCTTCTACTATTTTTATTTAATTACTGTCACAGAATCTACATTGCTACTGTAACTGTTAATTAAAAAATCTTTCCAACTATTCAACAGATGAAAATTGTATTTGAAGTCATCTGACTTCTCTTTTTGTCTCTTTTTTTTTTTTGTTAAAAACCTCTTCTCCAAAAAAACATTGTGGGGGGGTGTATGTGCTAAAATCAGTGTCAAAGTGATTTAATTTACAAACATAGTTAGATCCCTAATTATTTGATGTTAGCATTCTTTAGTACCTGAGGTTCATCCTTGCAAACTATTACATCAGAAGCTAAACACTGTTGCATTCAAATAGCAATAGTAAGGCATATATTCTTACGAACACTGAGCCTTTGGAAACAAGAAAAAAAATCCCAAACCTCTTCTTTCTGTCCAGAATGACAAAGAGAACAGGCAGTTGTGCTGGCTTCCCCTACTGCCTGAAAATGTGGTTATATCTGAGTTAGAAGGACCATGTGTCAAGGAAGTAGGAAATTTTACGTTCTCTGCTGAAAACGACAACTAAAGTGCAAAATAGCTGAAACAGGGTGCTATAACAATATACACCTTAAGAATGTGCTCAGGACACCAGCTGCCTCTTGATTACCCCTCACCCTAAATTTGAAAATAATCATATCGTTTTCTTGAGACACACTGTATTTCCGCAGAACTTTTTCTCACTATTTCACCACTGGAGGTTTCAGTTACAATGTCGTGAATGACTGGTTCTCTGAAGCTGAACTGTGACATTTTTGATGTCAATGTACTTTCAATCAACCTTGAAGAGTTGGGCAGCTGTGTCACCATTAAGAACAATCCCAGAGCCACATGTGACAAATTGTTCCATTTGCACTGTAGCCATGACACTACAAAATTTCCTTAAAAGTTAAACAGAAAGAAAATTCAATCTAGAGATAAATTATCTTCTAAAACAAGTACCTAGAGGAGGGAAAAGGTGATCTAATGTTCAGGTTTCATTACAAAAGAAATTATGAGTTCCATGTTGCACACATTTTTAGATTCTTTGAATTGCTTAAATCAACCCTCTGGCTCAGGAAACTGCTGAGAATAGAGAGTAGAGCTCTCATGAACTTGAAAAGACCTGCCTTCCTCCTAAGATTTCCAGACAGTGAGATATATCTCACCTATTTTTGATGGCTGCAACTGAGATTGTCAAGTAAATAAGAGAGAAAAACACTTCATCAGATTGATATTAAATCTTTGTTTTAGAATAAAATTATTCATGCTGTCATACAGTCATTTATTTATTACTGACTATAAGGATAGCCTTTACAAAATTAGTTCATATGCAAATGCTTGAACTGTAGATATATCTATTTGGAAAGATAGATCTGATTCAGAGTCTCAATGGGATTTCAATATCTAAAATGAGGTTATTATTTCTATATAAAAGCAAAATAAGAAAAAACCTAACTGAGATAGTCTAGGAGGAAGACTGATCAGCTGTGTACCAAAATAGTTTAATTCAAGCCTTTTCTGCACTTAATTTTTACTTTCTGGTAAAAAGTAAAAAGTAAATTTTTTTTTACTTTTTACTTTTTACTTTTACGTTCAAGACGAAATACTCACGGAAAAAGAGACTTTAAAAAGTCTCATTGGACAAAACTACCTATCTACCTAGTAACTAATTATGACCCTTGTGAAGGCTTGTGTAAGAGAAGTAATCTGAAGTTCTTGGTTCAAATCATACATTTCAGGGAGAAGGGAAAGATCTTTCACAGACAAGTCTCCAGTCCCTTCATCCTGGCCTAATGGCCACAACAAACTTTGTCACCTTCAGAAGTCACAGCCTCAGTCTGTGTAAGGTAATATTCCGAACTGTTACAGTGAGAGCTCTGAGACCACAGAGTCTCACGAGCTGGAACTCGTATCTGTGCAAGGTGTCCAGGATCATGTCTGTATTTGCACAGTGGCAGGTGTTCACATAAGCCTGAGGTGGGAAATTTTTTACTGAAACAGAATTGCAATATCATATGTCAAAGGTTTGAATGGCTTCAACTGGGTAAACACAGGGTTAAACCACAGAGTAAAAAACCCCTTCATCATGCAACTGAATGAAGATATCCTAGATAGCCTTTTGCAACTCAAATATCATTAGAATTTTTTTCCTGTGTTCTACGCTATTACCTGAGTTTAGGGAACTGAATGAAACCCTAATGGTGGCATTTATTATGATAAATATATAAAATATTCTACATTGTAGCTGTCGACATACGTAGCAGGTGTTTAAATCTCCATTCTATTCAAAGCAGATCATAGAACCATAGAATCATAGCCTGTATTGGGTTGGAACATAAGAACCATCTTGTTCCAATCTCCCTGCTGTAGGCAGGAACACCTTCCACTAGACCAGTTTGCTCATAGCCACATCTAACGTGGCCGTGAAACAATCCCAGGTATAGGGCAACCACAGCTTTTCACAGGCCAACCTGTCCCAGTGCTTCACCATCCTCCTAGTAAAGAATTTCTTTCTAACATCTAATATAAAACTTTACTCTTTTAGTTTAAATCCATTCCCCCTTGTCTTGTCCCTATATGTTCTTGTACAAAGTCTTGTTCCATTTTTCTTGTACGCTCCCTTCATATACTGGAAGGCTACAAGGAAGTCACCCCAAAATCTTCTCTTCTCCAGGCTGAACAATCCCAATTCTATTCTCTTAATCTTAGATCTACCCAATGGAGCCAGGGCAGTGATTCGACTTAAAGTATTGAACGATTGGCCAGTTTAGGTCCTTTTGATCTTAGTGGTTAGCAGACCAAATGAGGGAGCCCTAATGGATGGCTACAGTATGGAGTAAGGAGAAGAGGTCAGAAGCTGATAGATGGAGATGCTGTCTCATTACTCATCTCTTCTGCTTCTAGAACACAATTGTGGTCAAAAGTGATTTTATAAGGTTCTATTGTCAGGGGCTCAGATAAGGCAGGAAACCTACAATAGAAGTGAGTTTTAGCAGCCTTCTTAGGCTGGAGGGAAAAAAATGGTTGGAGTAGTGTCCTGGGTTGCAGTGTATTCTATTACCATCTTCATGAGCTGTTGAAACCAGGTGGGGTAATGTTCCTTGCCTCCTCCCTCTAGACTATCTCCTGTTAATGGGCCCATCAATGCCTTGCCGCATGACTCACCATCCCATTTCGAGATGCTCCACCCAGGAGGAGGAACTGAGTGTTCCCATCTGTAGATACTTGGAGGTTTGGAACACCACAGACAGCCTTTTCCACTGGATTCCCAGAGGACAAGAGCTACATAGCCACCACTGCACCTTCAGAGGAAGACCAGAACCTTCTACAGGATCACCACTTCAACAGGACCACATCCATCACTTCAGGAGGACTGCAGACACCATTTTATCAGACTGCTACCGCCACCCTGACTAACAGGGTGTCAGGTTGTATCCTGACTCTGTCAGTTTAAACTAGTGTTTTCTGCCTTTATTTTTAATTTTCCTATTAAATTGTCATTCTGACTTGGTGTCTTCCACTGGTTTATTTTCAAACTAGTACTAGTAGTTCAGGTGCTGCTGTTAGCTATGTTATTTCATTGGTCTGACCTCCAAAGTTTTCCTCCTCTAAACAAACCTAAAGAATGTTTGAGTGTGCATGTGTACCCTTTTAGCAGTCTGAGTTCCCCCCTTGAGAACAGATCGTCTCCTTCCCAGTGATTCTCACATCACGTTGAACAATACTGAAAGGAATAGTTTGTGATTCTTTTTTCATTTGTTTCTGCTGATAACAGTGGATGTAATCACACAGTCTTTGTGTATGTCTGTATATCCCTCTGGCTACTTTTGAACCTGTTGTCCAATTTCAATCAAGACTAGAGCACCCCTCAAGCATCCCCTAAAAATCATATACTGGGTAAAGGAGATATCAAGTTTGAAAATTTTTAAGTTTTCACCCCATAACTCTCAATCCTGTTTCTAGAATATAGTATCGAAAATCAAATATGGCATCTTGTCTTCCGAAATTCATTGTGAGAAGACTTTAAATACAGGCACAGGTGGTTGAAGATATTATCATCATTGGACTTAAAGATCAATCGACTAAGAGACATGAAGCCATAGGAAATTAAGTTACATTTATTTATAATTGTCATTGTAACTGACGAGCATGTGATTGACATTATAATTTCAAAGACTGCAAACATTAATGCATATAAACTAACAGTTTACATGAGAAGTAGGTGTACAGGGAGAGTTACATTTTAGGGAGTATTTTTCATTCAACAGTAGACATCCAAAGTGCCTCACTGAGAATCAGTTCCAGTTTCCATTGATGTATTACAGACATTTAAAATGGACCTCTCCATTTCAGGAGAACTGATTTCCTAAATATTTTCAAAGGCAGAAAAATTTCACACTTTTCTGAATGCCTCTTGACTGCAAGTACAAATGTTAACAGCTTGTGAGAGTGCTAATTAGAGCATTATAAAATTTATTGGACTTCTTTGACACTAACTTAACCAGAAGATGAAACACAATCTGTTATGAAAAAATGAAGATTTTACTTCTATCTTCATGTCTGAACAAGGAATCTTACAAGTCAGAATATGGTTTTAGTTCATATAATGCCACTTTTTATGTTACACAACTTTTTATCAAATTATTGTATGCTTCCATGTTCCAGAGTCAATTAATCACTGACAGATCTTTTAGTTTGTACTGGAAAAGGGAAATTCCTGTCTGCCTTTTCAAAGCAGGGCACATAAGCCTACAAACATATACTCACATACAATTTATAAAATTAACACAAGGCATCCATTGTGACAGACATAAATACGTATATAAATATTCACAGCAGTGTGACCCAAATAATTATGACTTGGCCTTTGTAGTTGTATATGTGCATAAAAATGGGGACACAAATTGTAATTAGTTTTCGAGCAGATGATTTATTCAAATATTTTCTGTTTAGGTAGTTGTCTCTACAGTGCCTCAAGGGAGGGGTAAAGGTATGACAATATTGATTTCTCTGTGAGAAAGAGTTAAAACTTGAATCAAGGAAGTAGCTATGCCTAAATTTTAAGTATCTAGTCATAGCTGCTTAAAAGCATTTTGTACACTGTCGATGGAATTAGGTAAAATGTCACAGAGGTCTCAGGGAAGAGGTGCTGCCCGCTTCATTTCCGCTGCTGAAATTTGCAGTCAGGATCTTCCTCTGGACGTCTCCTTGAATATCTACCTCTTCTCATTGGTCTTTATATATCTGTGTGGGGCCTTACCTGGTGTGGTCACACACATATGATGCCTTTCCCTGGGCTTAGAATTAAAAGCCAAACACAGTTAGAATGGAAAAAGGGTTTTACCTCAGTATTTATTTAAGGATCCTCTGGTGCACCACATCCAGGCAGAAAGCACCCCTGAATGCACACCGAAAGTGCACACCCGAAAGATGCACACCAGGATGCCCACCCCAAGATGCACACACACAATAATTTGCGTATACAGTTATAGACCTTGCACATTAGCATATCTATCAAAGATTCCCCAATGAGAGGCTCAAGAGAAGCCCCCGTCCTGAGGAATGTTCCCCCTGGATGGGCCTATCTTGGTTTACAGAATGTGTTCTGGAGAGGACCTTGGTGTCTGGGGCTTTCTGACCCAACTTTGAGGTTTTCAAGATGTTTAGTCTCCTGGCTTAATGGAACTTTGGGTCTAAGCTAGTTATCAGACTTGGGGAATTACAAGTATGTGGGCTAAAAGCACTAAGGATACATGCAAAGCTGTGTAAAAGGGTATGTGGAAGGGTATATGAGAGGGGTATATGAAAAAGCAAAAAATCATCATGGCGTCACATGTGTGGGCACTCCCACAGATACCTTCTGTTCTCTCAGTGCCAAAAAGTCACGTGCAGGTTCAATTGACAGAATCACAGAATGGGTCAGGTTGGAAGAGACCACAGTGGGTCATCTGGTCCAACCTCCCTGCTCAAGCAAGGTCACCCCAAAACACATGCCACAAGATTTTGTCCAGTTTTTTCTGGAGTATCTCCAGTGAAGGACACTCCACAGCTTCTCTGGACAATCTACCCCAGTGTATGGTCACATGCACAGTAAAGAATCTCTTCCTCATGTTCAGGTGGAACTTCCTGTTTATCAATTTCTGCCCGTTGCCTCTCGTCCTACTTCTGGTCACCACCAAGCAGAGCCTGGTCCATCCTCTTGAGACCCTCCCTTCAAATACTGATAGACCTTCATGAGGTCTCTCAGTCGTCTCTTCTTGAGCCTGAACAGGCACAACTCTGTCAGCCTTTTCTCATAAGGGAGATGCTTCAGTCCCTTAATCATCTTCATAGCTCACCATGGGATCTCCTCCAGTAGCTCCTTGTCTCTCTTGTACTGAGCAGCCCAAAACTGGACACAGCACTCCAGATGTGGCCTCACTAGGGCTGAGTAGAGGGGCAGGATCACCTCCCTCAATCTGCTGGCAATGCTCTTCCTGATGAACCGCAGGGTACCCATTGGCCTTCTTGGCTACCAGGGCACTGTTGACCCATGGTCAGCTTGTTGTCCACCAGGAGCCCCAGGTCCTTCTCTGCAGAGCAGCTTTGCAGCAGGTCAGGCCCCAGCCCACGCTGCTTCATGATTACCGGTTAGACAAACTGGGATTCCACATCTCTACTCCAGACATGGCAGCAATGGAATCTTTATGAAATGAAGTTGGTGGAAAATAAAATTTTCATGCTGTATTTCAGAAACTATTTTGCATATCAGTCTTCCTGTTTCAGCATCTAAGTGACACAGCTAACCACAGCTCCCACTGGTTTTCCCATTTTGGGGGGTTTGAAAATCTGTCTAACTTCTCCTGAAGTTAAGAATTTAATTTAGGTCTATTTTTCTTAAATGGTCCCAAGATCTCCAAAAAACTTGACAGCAATTGCTCATGTCAATTGCTCTGAAATCTGCATCTTAGTGTCGGGAAACTATTAAAAGCTTATCTTGTTCTTCTTATCACTTATGTTCCCTAGGAAAAAGATTGATGCTTGATTTCAGTCTGCCTCAGGTAATTTTAACTGTCTGATGAAAGAGCACTCCTGAGATAGCTAAAATACCATCATCCCTGTGTAGCCAATGGAGCCAAGTGAATTCTTGAAAAATTGTCCATTATTTATCTGACTTTTTAATAGAGACATAAATGAAAAGCACAGTTTTGAAAATCTTGAGTAACTCACTTTATTAAACTGACAGACATTATTATTTGCAGGGGTTTTTTTCATCTACATTGTAAAAGGGTGGGAATTGAAAGTAATTGTGGAATATTGTGAGAGTTTCCTCAAATTGTATTCAACTACACAGGGAAATTCTCAAAAGCAATTAGGACTTTTAGAAGACATATTAAACATTTCCATTAATTTATCTAACTAGCTAGTAATTTGTTTATTTTTAAACCCCATGCATTGGAAGTGACAACAACAGGGAATTGTTTTAAATGTCAAGTTGCTCTGGTTTGTATCTTATTAATCATTCATGTTTTAATACTCAGAAGGCATAGTACATGTGTAGAGGGGCTGTTTCCTCAATACACAAATACCAAGTTATTTCCAGTTCCATTTTTATTATGTAAATCACTATGCTTATATATACAATACAAAACCCTAACCTGTATTTTGTAAGCATTTTTGTTACTTTTCCTCGTAAAAGAAAGCATAAGTTCTTTTATGAAGAAACACTAAGAATGTTATGAAAATGACACACAAACTTTATTTTAATGACCACTTCTTCTTCCACATCAGATTTTAAAACCAAGCACTTTTTGTACAATACTGATTTTACTTTAAATAGTATATGGATAATTCGGTCTACTTGAATGCTCTTTAAAATGCTCCTACTGAAACATCTGAAGTAGAAACATGAAAAACATCCCTAAAAATATTATCACATAAGGACAAAAAGTTGCATTTGCTTCCACAGATATCAAGGGCTTTTATCTCACCTGCACAGCACTACCAAGCAATGGTGTTGGTAACACACTGATATTTTGGTTCTTGCTAAGTCATGTTTTTCCTAAGGAAGTTTTTAACTTGTCTTATGCTCTGCCAGTGAGGAGGTACACAGAAAAAAACAAACTGGAAGGAAGCTTAGCTGGGACAGGTGACCTGAACTGACCAAAGAGATATCCACATGCCCAGTATATAAACTGGGAGGAGTTACCCAGAAGGGAGCCAGTGTGGGTTTGGGAAGTGGGGAGGGGGATCTGGCATCTGTCAGCATGTGGTGAGCAATTGCACTGTGCATCACCATCATTCTTATTATTATTATTACTACTAATTATTATTATTATCGTCCACTGTTATTGTATTTTACTTTATTTTC
>VZTD01001813.1:0-30871 GCA_013397725.1 Rhagologus leucostigma
CGTCCGTGGCTATGTGTTTCTACTCTAACAACCACACCTACAGAAGGACTCTGAAATCTTCCCAGGTTTCTCTCTATAGCGAGGGTTTTAATTCATTATTTAGCGTCATTATACTTTTCCTGTGTGTTTGTTAAAATAAGTAGTTTTTATCTCTTTCACTTTCCTTCGAGGAAAAATTTCCTTTTTTCCCGAACCCTGTGGGGGGAAGGGTGGTTGTAACCTGGTTTTCTCTCGGGGGCTATATTACTAGATTTTGGCCAAACCGGCAAAAATACCTATTGGCCATTCCTGAGAAAACACTAATCACTAATTTAAATTGATTGCAAATACTTCCATATTTTGGGATCCTGAATTTTGTTGTAGGCACGGAGAAAACAATTCAGATGTGTTCTAATACCAAAGAGTATGTGAAATATTTCTAAAGGCATTTTCAACTAATTAGCATAAAGCACACAGATATGTAAATAATAATACCAAATGTGCAACTTAGGCCCTTTCTGTGCAAAAGCCTTCCTACCTGTGATTCCCACTAGCTTGCTTTCTTTAGCTTAAAGCATCTCTATTCTTCACATCTTCAGCTTTCACTTCTTACTTTCCTATTACCTCAGTTACTCTGCTTCAGTTTTGAATACGTGTATACCTGAGGCATTTGATTAGAGACGGATTTACCTGAGAATTGATTTTCCTGATTGGTACTTTGAAGAAGTTGTAGGTTTTCCAAACAATCATTATCCATGTGTGAAATATGTTTTTCGTACAGTATGCATTAAGACTGATGAGGAAAATGCAAACCATATGAAATGAAGCTCATATTAATCATCTTCATTACACTGAAATGCTGGTTGAAATTGATATTTCTGGTAGACCTACATTTATATATGCATATTTTTATACTCACATATATATTTATATGGAATATATATATGAATGAATTACAGAAATAAATAGACCTATGTTTCACAAATTTATGCTTACAGTTCATTAATTATGTTGCTAGTATTTGTCTGGTCACTAAAGAACGTTTAACAAGAATGTTTCGTGTCAAGTGAAGTTGGTAATCTGAGGAGAAATTATCTGTGTAGAAAAAAATATAATAATCACTATAACATCCAACAGTTTCTCATAATATTTCTAATTGTATATGTTACTTAAAATAAAACTCTTAAATATGAAAAAAACGCTTATTTGTTAGTAATAAAATAGTAAGAACTGTGAGTGCCTGTTAACTTTGCAAAGAAAAACAGTACCTTAAGGAGCTGATGCAAAACAATCCAGTTCTTTATGTATTCAAAAGAACTAGGTAGGTCCACAGGTTCTCATTCCTCAATCCTTGTCTTGCATCTGCTGGAGCATTTTGTATAGTACTACTGACATGCAAACCTGACACATACACCACAGCATGCAGAAAGGAAATCAAGCAAAACACTGAGATAAGATGAAAACCTTTGCTTTGTTTTGTGTAACCACAAATTAACTTAAAAAGACCCAAAAACTGAAAACAAAACCACGAAAACCAAAACCCCTGACAAAAATTATCATTATTCTACAAGAGAAATTCTATTACATCTCAAGTCAGTGAGCCAAATCTTTAAATGAAAGATTTACATAGAAATCCTACATTTCTAGAGAGAATCCTTGACGTGAAGAGAAAGAATTGCTGACATTAAAACAGGAAGTTAGGAGCCAGATTCCTTGTCTTCTTTCTCTACTCTGCACTGGCAGACTGTAAGATAATATCTAAATGGCCAGAGAATTGATTTGAAGGGAAAGTTCCTTTAGTTTACTTTATAGACTTGCTGTGGGACACTGAGACAATCAAATATAGAAACACTGGATACATTAGAAGCTTTAAGTCAAATTATGTGTCTTATATCTATTTGTGCAACTATAAGAACTGAAACAATTCTTCCCTGTGATCAAACATTGCTCCTTTGCCTCTCTCCTCAAAAATGTAAAATTGCATATTTGACTGGAAGCAGGGTTTATCTTCACTAAAGCAGCAAAAAACATTCCCCAGAGAAGAATAAATTTGAGATTTTATGATAATTTGTCCAGTTGTAGGATAAAATAAATTGGAAAAATAATTATGGAATTACATGACGAATAAATTTTTCTTATGTCAGAAGAAAAGACAGAGTCTAGCATGATTTGGGGGAAGGAGAACGGGGGAAGAAAATATGTTGATGTGTGTTTGGGCCCTGCCAAGAGCACAGTATACACCAAATATTATGAAATGAGAAAAAAAGCACTTTCTTACAGCTGAAGAGCGGTCATCTGATTAAAAAGAACATGTTCCATTTGGCCGAAAATAGATTAAATGTGTTTAAATCTCCAAAATTTCAGTCCAGTTTTCATCTGTATTAATCACCTAAAATTTCAGATTAAGTACCTTAAATCATGGGTGTTAAGAACTTTCAGAATTACTCAACATTTATTACTTGCAATTTTTCTTGAAAAGCATTCAGGTTTTCATTGGCAGGTTATTGAAATGTAAACGAAGATATTTTGCTTCCCATTTTGTTTTTGCTTTTTCCTTCATTTTTCTTTTAGCATAGTAAATACTCTTCATCTTCCAAATGACCAAGAATGAGACCTTTTCTAATTTTTCAATTAATCTGTGAGACAATAATTTAATTTTCAACATCAAATTGGTGCTGATTAGCAATGGGCACATGAATGTTTTACATTTAAATCATTAAAACTGATTTTGTAGTGTCTTTATTCCATGATATCCTCCCTAATTAAGGTATTACATTTAACTGTTGGCAGAACATTCAGCAGCTGTTCAGAAGATCTTACATAGACAGCAGTTGTTACTAGGTCACTTTCCAAAAAGTGAAAGTATGTGTCAAATTAAATTTCAGCCATATTAGTTTTTGATGTAATTATAACTAAAGTTTTCATTAACATAAAGTTGTAAGGTAAATGTGCTGAATGATAGGAATCTGTTCCATCTCTCTTATATCATTGTTCAATGACAGGTAATTTACAAAACATTATAATCTAGTTCTTGGTTCTGTTCATACTGGTATGATTTGTAGTTTAATAGGATTTTTTTTTCTGCACCCTTCTTCTCAATTTGTAACTTTTTCTTTCTCATTTAAGGATGAATCAGTCAATACTTTTTCCATAGGTACTTTCTGACTACAGAGGTTCTTCTATCTAATGAGCATGTGCAGTTGACTCTCCCTGGGAACAAATTTTCAGCCTTTCTTTGCACTAACTCTCCCTGTCTTCCAGGAATTAATGCTCGATAATCTTTCTGAATCTTACTCTTCTTTCTTCTATTTTTATCTTTTCACAGAATCACAGGATGTTTGCTTTGGAAGGCACCTCTGAAGATCACATAGTCCAGCCTCCCCATATAGCAGATTCACTAGAGCCGATTGCACAGGATGGGTTCCGATAGCTTTAGAGTATTACAGAGAAGGAAACTCCAATATCTCTCTGGGCCACCTGTTCCGAAGCTCTGTCACTTACCTATTAAGATGGAACTTCCTGTTTCATTCGGGTGTTTTCATGTGGTATTAATTTTCAAGAAAATCAAAATACCAACAGTAGGAGGCTTATGAGAATAAAAGGTGATCAGATTTTATAAAAAATTATTATCATGAGGTGATAATATTGTGAGGCAGCTGAAAACGTAGTTTGTCAGAAGTGGAAAGGTGGACGTAGGTGAAAACAGAGACAACATGGTTGAGGACAAGATTCTTTGCAATCATATATTGCCTTTTATCTATTGACATTACTGGGAAAGCGCTAGGCTACAGCAGCTGTAGGTCCAGTAGTACAATTTGATAAATGCCTGAGAACTTCAAGGAAAAGAATTAGACATGGTAAGGACTATGAATATTATTTTAGCAAACTAGTTACGAGCTGAATCAGTAGGACTGATGTAATTATGAATATGAAATTACCATCGTCAAGATGAAGGATAGTGAAGGCATGAATGAGATTATTTTTTCAAATCTAAATTTATTCATTTCAAACACCTAACCTGTTAAACTTTTAGGTAAGAACAATCATGCATTTGTAGGTTTATGATATATGCAAAAAACGTAAGAGGAATTTGCTGAATCCTGTTGAAGGACAGATCGTCTGTATTCATGGGTATATTTAAATGTCAGAATGTTTGTAAATTTAAGGAAGAGTAAAAGTGAACTGTAGCTATGGGAAAGAGTGTGGCCAAGTGAACGCTTATGCGACAGCTGACTGTATAAGGAAGTGACACAAAAGAAATTATTAAAGTCCTTACCGTAAACAGAGCATTGATTTCTTTGTGAGCTAAGGTTCAGTGATTTTACCTTAAGATCTGTGCTTTATCATAATTTAGACATTTCTGGGGAGTTATTTTTAACTCTAAATAAAACAAACAAATGACAACCCCAAGCCCAAAGTCTAAAACTGAAACTCAGAAGCTTGAGAGTTTCTGAAAGCTCCAGAGGTTTTTACAGCCCTTGGATATTTATGATTCTGTATATTTTCTATTTCACATCCATCTTTTGTTTCCTTTCTCTATTACTACTGGCATTATACAGTTTTCTGCAACTTTTTCTATCTGACTTAGTTCTGTATTAGTGTTACCTGTGGTATCTTAATAAAACTGTTAGTGTCACAATTGTAAACAATTTCACAAAACGTAGCCAAGAATAACGATGATAAAGAGAAGGGTGCTAGTGGGAGAAACAATATAATGTGGAGAAATATTTTGGCACAGTGACCCATAACCTGTGGGTTTGGTTTTTTTCCTATGTCTTATTTTATGTAGGCTCTAAAATTTTTTCATGATAGAATCATAGGATATCCTGAGCTGGAATGGACCCACAAGGATCACCAAATTCAACTCCTGTCCCTGCACTGGACAACTCCAAGAATCACGCCATGTTTCTTTAGACAGACTGCTGTCAAAACACTTCTTGAACTCTGTCAGGCTGGTGTTGTGAGGCACCTGAGGAGCCTGTACCAGTGCCCAACCACCCTCTGGTTGAAGAACCTTTTTCTAATATCCAATCTAAACCTCTCCTGACACAGCTTCAGGCCATTCCCTCAGGTCCTGTCACAGGTCACCACAGAGAAGAGATCAGTGCCTGCCCCTCCTCTTCCCCTTATGAGGAAGTTGTAACTGCAATGAGGTCTGTCCTCAGTCTCTGCTTCTCCAGGCAGAGCAAGCCAAGTGACTTCAGCCACTCTGTGTATGGCCTCTACCCTTCACCATCTTCACAGCCTTACTTTGGATGCTTTCTAAACTTTTTTTATATCCTTTTTATACTGTGATGCCCAAAAGGAGGTTTCTATATATGTGACAAAGCTCTTCTTTCTTTAATGTGCTTCAAATTGAGATGAATATTATTTATCTAAATGGTTCCCCTTTAATTTATAAATACACTGAGGCATTTTTCTTTTAGCATTCTTAAAGTAAATTCAGCATTTTTATTTTCTCACATGTGAGAGGAGAAGTAAGATCTGCTGCACTGACTACTTCTTTAGTTCTCATTCTAGGAGACAATAATTTTTAAGACTTGACATTTTCAAGTGATAAATCACCTTTATGCTTTATTAATATAAATATTTTTTATGATATGCGAATCTTCTCCATCAACAAGGGGTAAAAATCAAACATTTTTTACCACATACAGGTAAGTTACAAACAACAAAAAAAAGGGATTTATTTAAAATAAATAAATTTATTAAAATGTTTAAAATTTTAGAGGTATGTCATCTCAGTTTATCTCATACAAGTCAACAGTGTTTTACATTACTTCATTTAAATTTATGTTCTGTGATTTTGTTAATCACTGAGCCAAGAAAATGTAAAATTGATTCACTGCCTAGCTATACACATACAAAATCATACTCACATCCAGGCATAAATCCTTGCATTGTAACAGCTTAAATGTCACTGTGAGAAGGTCACTTTACTTCATTGTGAATGGTACTTGCATGTTCTGTGGAAGTGGCATTTGTTTTTATAGTTTGATCCATTAAAGTACCAGAAATAATAAAATCACAGAATCCTTGAGGTTGGGAAACACCTTCAAGATCATCAAGTTCAGTGGTTAACCCAGCACTACCACCACTGAACCATGTCCTCAAGCCATAGTCACATGTGTTTTGAATACTTCCAGGGACTTCACTGCTTCTCTGGACAGTCTGTTCTAGTGCTTTACCATCCTTTTCACGAAAAGTGTTTGCCTAATCTAAACCTCCCCTGGTGCAAATTGAGGCCATCTGCTCTTGTCCTGTCACTTTTACCTGGAGAAGAGACTGGCACCTACCTCACTACAACTTCTTTTTGTGTAGGTCTGTAGAGAGTGGTAAGGTCTCACCTAAGCCTCCCCTTCTCCAGCATAAAAAACCCCAGCTCCCTCATCCCTCATGAAATTTGTGCACTGTGTCTTTAAGTTTTCAGTCCATGTCTGTAAGTCAGTAAATTTATCACAGACACAAAAATGTTGTCACACTGATCATTGCTTTCTGCCACCTGAACCACCTGGGAAGCCAGTCAGCTTGGAACAGGTGTACTTCTTTCAGCAGGAAAGGGATGGATTTGCTGCAGCCGTCTTTAATGGTGTGCTGGTTTGGCTGGTGTAGAGTTAACTTTTTTCACAGTGGCTGGTATGAGGCTGTATTTTGCATTTGTGCTGGACAGAGGGTTGATAACACATAGATGTTTTTGTTCTTGCTGAACAGGGCTTGCACAGAGCCAAGGCCTTTTCTGCTATTCGTACTGCCATAATGACAAGCAGGCTGGGGTTGCATTGGAAGTTGACAGGGCACGTATCTGGGACAGCTGACCCAAAAAGACCAAAGGAACATCCCAGAGCGTAAGACATCATGTTCAGTATATAAAGAAGAAGGAGGGTGGAGGAGGGAGGAGAAGGAGGAATGGAGGAATATCTCCCCAAGGAACTACTACATTTGATGGGGCCCTGCTCTCCTGGAATGGGGCTGAACACCTGCCTACTCATGCGAAGTAGTGAATTAATTCCTTGGTTTTTGCTTTGCTTGCATGTGTGACTTTTGCTTTCCCTGTTAAACTTTGTCTCAACACACCAGTTTTCCAGCTGTCACCCTTCCAATTCTCTCCATAATCTCACTTATGAGGAACTGAGCAAGTGGCTGTGCGGTATTTGGTTGCTGGCTGATGTTAAACCATGACAAACAGCTTCACTGTTTTCAGGGGAATGCTGAAAGACGTTATTATTTATTCTAATTAACAAAACCATAAATCAGTATATCTTTCTAAACTTCCTGGTTATTCATGATAGATTGGCCATTAATGTCATTACAACAAAACATAAGTTTGTTACTTTGTGAGCTTGAAACCATATTTGTCTTGAGAGAGAACAGTGATGGTTGCCTGGTGAATCTCAAGCTTGCACAGCCCCAGTAAAATCACTGCTATGTGTCCTGTGGTCATCCTTCTTCACTACGGCAACTGACAGTACAGACCGAGTACGGGCATCATGACTGCTGTTTCAGTCATATATACTGAAATATAATTTTCTAATGTCAAGCAGCATTCACATAATCCATCTGATGTTTATCACCTGATGTTTGTGTCAGCTGTTGTCGTGACCACATATCAGAGAGATACAGGAGGCCTCCTAGATTTCTTCTATTGAATAGATTAAGCACTTTCAAATGAAGCTGTAAAAGCCTGAACTAGAATTCCAAGGAACACAAATAACAGTTTCCAGACTTACTTCTCTTCATAAGTAATGTAATTTTATGGATCAAATTAAACTTGCAGAAACATTTTTCATTAAGCTATAAAGATGTATTAAAATGGACATAGAAGCATAATGCAAGTAGACTGTTCAGAATGCCTCTTTCTCTTTGGAAAGCTCTTTATAAGTGTCAAGGGGTATGAACAAGACAGTCTGGATAGGGGTGTGCTTTATTACGTGCCTTGAGATAAATCCTGATCCAGCCTACAGTTTGTTATTGCATTTGTTAAATGTAATAACATGTGTGGTTTTGGAGACTGATGCTTCAAAAATACAGTTTTCTGGAGTGTTTTATTTTAAACATTCAGAGTATGAAAGACTTACAAAATTCCTATTAATTCTAAAAATTCTCAGTGACCATTCAGCAGTGTGTGGATTACTCAATACCCTGAGTGATCCTGGTTACTTGGTATGTTAAAAAAGCTCAGCTGTAAATCTGCTTCAGCTGTAGTTGTTAGCTCCTAGCACTCTCACCACTGTGGCAGTGGTGTCTTTAGTGTGGTGTTGATATATTGAGCCACTATGGCGTTTCTATGTTAACTATTAAATACATGAAAAAAAAACACAGGCCAAATATTATGGTGTAGCTCTGATGGTGACTTGCCCAGTTTCTCACATGAGCTCTGTTGCACAGGCATTCTTCGAAGATTATGGTATTACTTCTTCTCTGTGATGTTGTTTGAAAATATTTCTATTCTGGGATCAGATGAAGAACCTCAAGGAAATAATTCTGCATTCCATAAATTTGGTTTAACAGCATGCAGGGTGTAAGTCTATGTTACAGTAAGTAGAGCAGTCTGATCATTCATTTGAAAACTGACATCTAAGTACAAAAAACAACCCCTTATTCTGATATTCCTCACTTTTGAATATATCATTTTGACACCCATTGTGATACTGTCAGTGTTAAGATTTTTAAACTAACAGGCCACATCTGTGGTGCATGAGGTAATGGAAAAGCAGGAAGCAATTATATGATATCAACTGCTGGTGATGCTGGCTTTTCTATCTGTATCTTCACTCCTCATATCCTATTTCTCTGTTTGCCTTACACTACTCTACTGAGCCTATCAAGGCTTCCTGCAATCGGCCTTTTCTAGTCACAGCAGAATCTAATGCCTTTGCTTCTACCTTTTGCTCTAGCATCGCTGTTGATAAGAACACAGATGGACCAGTCTTCACTGCATGTTGGACAGTGGGAAATTCAGTTTCATGGAAAAAAAGAAACTCTTTCCCGAAAGACCAGTAGTCAGCTTATTTCACCTGCCAGACACAAATAGCTGAGTACAAGTAAATCATTGCTAATTTTGGCTTGATTTTACATGGGCAGCAATGGTAGAGCTTTAACTTACAGGTAACGTCTTTGTCAGTTCTGTAATTTAACTATAGTCTGGTGTTGCAGTGCATTATGGCTGGTTCCACGGCCAGCAATATCATACTGGCCACTGCCATCTCCCCTTTCCCCCCTGTGGTTGGTTCTTCCCACAAAGGGTTCTGGGTTCCCTGATCCCCCGTTAGCCCACGGTATTTCTCCACTCCCATGTTATCCTCTATTGGTCTGTACCCCTTGCCTGCCAGGATTCAAACCCTGTGTTCCCATATTATTGGTTGCTTCATGTTTTCCCCTCCCATTTGGTAAGGGCATAACAAGCCCTGGTAATGGCTTTTTGGGGCTTCTTCTCGTGACCTCCAAGTTGAATAAACCTTCTCCTGCTTTTTCATGAAGAAGTCCCTCCACCTCATTCCTACCTCCTCAGCGCACCCTCAACATCGGTGGGTTAGGCGAAACCGTGCTGGAACTTCACCAACCCTCCCGCGCCCTTGCAAGCTGCCTCCATCATCCCCTCCCGTGCGGGCGGGTGCCCGACACTTGGGTCACCCCGCTAGCTGGACAGATAGCATCACGGCAGTCTGGAGGCAACAAAATTTCACAGAGGGAAAAGAAAAGTTCTTGTTTTGATATGAAAGTAGTGATTTGTTTTCGGGTAATCTGTTCTCAGAAAAAGGTGACACACTTTAGTCAAAACCATTCTAAAATCCAATATAAGGAAGGCAGGCAGCTTGTACAGAATATTGCATCATGAAGTATTTTATTCAGGACTTGATTGTGTCATACAACTAATAAAACAACCATAATTTTTTTAGAAAGGAGAAAGAGTAGGAGTGTACTTTTTCCTTCAACATACAGGATTTTACTTGCAAAATTATAGCTGTCCAAGTCATAAAATGAGGAATATCAATTTATGATTGCTGTCACGTTAGGTTTTATGTATTTCATTCCATTATCGATTAAAAAAGGGATATTTTTTGCCTTTTTTTGCCTAAATAATAAAATTTCATCAGTTAAATGTGAATCATATAATCTACCTTCGTAACAGCTTTCCTCATCTTAAAAGGTTTTGAGACGCTGTACTTTGAAGCATGACATTTACGTGTGCTGTTAAGCTACTTAGATGAAATTTCGATATATTGTTCATGAATTGTCTATCTTCCTTTGGGGTCTGTAGTAACGAATTAATGGAAACATGCAAAGTCAGAAGACATTCTTCCCAATATCCAGTCTAAACATCCTCTGAAGCAACTTGAGGCCATTTCCTCTCATTCTGTCACTTGTTTCTAGAATTTTAGAATTCTACACACACACACAGGCTTTCTTTCAAGACATCAAATTTATCCAGTCTCTGACAGATTGAAATTGCTGGTATGTGTGGTCAGTGCTGCCACTCCCTGCCTCCTGACACTTACAGGACTCCACCAGTGTTGGTGCTGCTGTCTCAGGTCCCTGTTCCAATGCTGGGAGGAAAAAGAACCAGATTCTCAAGCACCATTGAGTGGTGTCCCTACCCTGGACTTGCTCTGGCTTTGCACTACAGACCGGAGCTGCAAATTCCATTCTGAAACTGCTTTCCATTGCAAAATGCAGCTTCTAAAATTGCTACAGTTGCAAGTAAACGCAAAAGGCAAGAGAGAGGCAAGAGAGGCAAGAGAACTCTGCCTGCCTTCCCCTACTCTTTAAAAGGACCCCCAGAAACCCTCCAGACCTGTGGTTCCATTTCTGGCCACACAGTCGAGTGTTAAATAGGCAGTGACAGTTTCAGGCACAGATAGATATGGAATACAATAAAATTTTGGGTTTCCCAGGACACCCCAAAATCAAGTGTCCTATTAGGTGACCCCACTTCTTGCACTAGTGCAGCTATGCCACTGTTATATAACACACCACAATGGAGCAGTTGCCTCAAAAATTATCAAGTTTGGTCCTGCTCCACACGGCCAGAACTGAAACTTGTTCCCTTTTGCAGCTTATGCATAGGCACCTCAGGCACAACTGCCGGCTGTGCGTAGCCAAAAGAGAGCCCGGAGGTTTAGCCAGAGAGCCTCCACAGACAGGCAGCTCCAAAATGCCTTGTGCGGGCCGGACACCCCTCACCCGAGGGAGCCTCCCTTCAAGCTGGTGGCAAAAGCACACAAGCAGAGGCAAAGAAGTGAGAGAGGGGACTCTCTGTAAATAGTTCCACGAAGAAGGTTTATTCCAAGCAAACAGGTCCGGGTAAAAAGGAGTCAAGGCGACAGAGAGCCGAGGATTTGAGGCTTACAAGGGGTTTTATAGTGGGAATTGGAAAGGTGGGGATAAGGGATACAGCCAATGGGGTCTTTGACAGGAGGTGGGGTTGAGGATAAATGACCCAATGGGAACAATACATAGGAGGGAGTTGGGGAAGGGTCCAATGGGGTGTTGAGTACCACAGAACTTTCCAGAACTAATGCATATTAACTTAGGGGGATGAATATACATGGTGTACATGCATAAAACAGGGAGGGGAAAACATCAACCCATCAGGGAAGAATATGCAAACCTCAGCCTAGGAGAATTATGGGCTCTCACCCTATCTGCAAGTGAGGAGGTCAGACCTTGGTGCCGGCGCCTGAACACCACTCTTTGGAGTTGGAGTTGTTGCCATCAGGGGCTGAGGAGGTCTCAGCCACCTGCACTGCCACAGGCACCCATGGTGTTTTATGCAAGTTTCACCACCAGATGAGTGTTTAAGACGTATGCTGCCAATGTAATTAACCTTCTCTTTACAGACATGTACTTAATCTATTTCTTTGTTATATGGTTTTGTTGCTTTTTAAATGTTCATGTTCCCTGGGCAGCATGTTCCAGTGCTTGACAACATTTTCCATAAAGAAATTCTTTCTGATATCCAATCTAAACCTCTTCTGAAACAATCTGAGGCCATTTTTTCTCCTTCTATCCCTTGTTTCCTAGAAGAAGAGGGCAAATCCCACCTCAGTACACCATCCTCTCAGGTCGGTGTGGAGACAAATAAGATCTCCCTAGAGTCTCCTTTTCCCAGCCCCCTCAGCTGCTCCACATCAGAGTTGTGCTCCAGACCCTTCACCAGCTCTCCTGCCCTTCCCTGGACGTGCTTCAGCACCAAAATGTCTTTCTTGCCATGACGGGCTCAAAAGTGAACAGTGGACTCAAGGTCTGGCCTCACCTGTGCCAAGTCCAGAGGGATAATCCCTTCTCTAATCCTGATGGCCACACTATGCGTGATACAAGCCAGGATGTCACTGGCCTCCTTGGACACCTGGTCATAGAAGGAGATCAGGTTGGTCAAGAAGGACCTGCCTTTCACAAACCCATGCTGGCTGGGCCTGGTCCCCTGGTTGTCCTGTACATGCCACGTGACAGCACTCAGCAAGATCTCTGCATAACCTTCCCCTGCACTGAAGTCTAATCACCACAGCATCATTAAAGGACAAAAATATCTATATATATGTGTTTTAAAAAATTTGTAATTAAAGGCACGATTTCTGGAAAGAATTATTCATATGAAAAGCCATCACTAATGTGACTAAGCCCGTTAATTTGAATGCCATTACTCAGATTTAAGGCAATGTAACATGGAGGAGAATTGGCCCCATATGACTTCTAAATAGATAGTTATCAGTTAAATGAATTGGTGTTAAATGAATGTGTCAATTAAATAATCATAGGTATAAAATCTTACAACTTTAGGCTTCTCTTTAGCTCTGTTTGGCATGAATTCTCAAAAAACCTTTATAGAAGTTTCAACTCTGGCTAATAACCTTCATCCCTTAAAGAATTTTTAAGAGCTGAGCTACCATTCACCTTCTTGTACTTTATAATTTAAAACTTTGGAAAAATAAGTTTAATCTATATTAATTCCAAAAAAGCAGGTGGACCATTTACTTTGATTCACTTAAAATAATCTAATTTCACAGACTTTATGATTGACTTAAATTAAGGTGGAAAAAATACTACCAGAATTATATGTATGTATGATTCTAAGTAAAGGACAAAGTCTGTAACAATAAAAAATAAGAATCAAAATATTGATTTTGGATTTAAAATTAAATCTTAAACTCTATAATAGTTTGAGGGCACTTCATTGTCCTTCCTATCTCCTGCTATGAAGATTTCTTTTCTATTTGTTTACTAGTGATCAAGATATTAACTGAACAACCGAACTGGGAAAGTCAGGATGATCTGATATCTGATCCCTTCGATTTCAAATGGGATTTTTTCTTGTGGACCTTACAGCCAAGCTGCCACATAGATGCTAGCTCAGGACCACACATACCAAACGGGAAACTATTAGATTATTTCCTCAGCTAGAACAAATGGCTATTTAGCACTTTATGGAGCTTAGCTAATAGTGATAGGAACATAATCCAGAGCTGGAACCATTTTAAACAAAAATATTTATACAAAACTATTTATATGAGGCCTTCTGGTACTACTACATGTTTTCACATGGTCCAGTAAGTTTCCTTGCTTCTTTCCAATAGTTTCTGCAGTCTTCAAGTATTTTAAAGGGTGTGCTTGGTATGATGTGCTTTGGAGGCATTACAATTCGCATTTTCTCCTTCTATCCTACTGTATAAGTAGCAGTAATTTAAAATGATCACATAGCTGATCCCAAAAGAATGAGAAGCATTTTTTTCTTTGAAAGACGTTTCTTTTTTCTTTCTTTTAAAATTTTTTCTTTACATAACAACTTCTTTGAAAGGCACACCAAAGATTAGAGAGCTATAACCTACTGTCTTTCAAGACATAGTTTTCACATGTTTCATGGGATGAGGCAAGACCTGGAGCTTTCTAGACAGTGGAAATATTACTATTATTCTGTAGGAAATGAGAAAAAAATATTAACATGTCTCTCTTTTTTTGCATTCTGTCAAAGGCTCGATGCCCATACAAGAATTTTCTGCTGTTGTATTTCCACAACTTTTTAAATACACACAATGAGGGAAAGCTGTTTAAAGTACAAGTCTTTAAAAGTCTATATGCCAACAAACTGACATTCTTTCATTTTTTTCTCTTGAACACAAAGGGCTATTTCTTTTTTTTTTGGTTGCTCTATGTGCATTTGTGTGTGTGTGTGTGAACAACTGATTACCATATATGTCTGCTTCCATCTTACACTGGTTAATTTCTACTGATTATTTAACTTTTTGCATACAAGAAGTGCAGTTAAGACTAATATCAGGCCAAAGTATCCTAAGTACTGACCTTTTTCAGTTATGATCTCAGCATGTCAAACAACATTGATAAAATCTTACCATAATGATCTCTACTGGAAGATAAACATTAAAAGGAATACTAACTTTGCAGGCAGATTGCCTATAGTACTTTCCTTGCAGATCAAATTTTTGACCAACCAGCAAACATTACTCGTGGATTTAAGGGTTTAATACATGCCATTAGAAAAAAAAAGGGATTTTTTCAAAGAAAAATCTATAGCATACTCATTCTTTCTGGTTAAAATCACGGTTAAGGAAGAGAATACACTCAGTTTAATGTGAGAAAAAAAGGGGGACACATAATCAAAAATATGCAATCATTTCAGTTTTTTAGATTGCAAATGAGGTATTGCTCGTAATGCCTATATAATTAATCTCACTGACTTCTTTAAAGTTTGTCATATGGATAACATCACCAGTATGAGTAAATATTTTGGGGTTCAGTCTAGCTGATGAAAATAGTGTCCAGACCAGTTAAAGCTCTTCCATTTTCAACAAGTTAAATTGGATAAGATATGACTTGTTGTTTGGTTTGCTAAGACTCTTCAATAGAAATAGCAAAAGCAGTCAGCATTCACCAAGTTAAAAGTTGTATTTGTATGTGCTTCTTTGTTCTCTAGAGGGATAACTCTGCCCACACAACGTTTTTGACCTCTGGTCATGGGAATGGGTAAAAAAACTAAACCAGCAGACTGTTCCTCATGATTCACTTTCATGAAACTACTTACAAGAAATGCACCTCTGCTACAACTATCTGGGAATATTCTGGTTTCAAGGGTGAGGGTATCACAAAGTGAATGATCCTTGAACTATATGAAATGTTAGCTTGAACATCATGTTTCAGGAAGTGAACTTGAAATTATCTGTACTTTGACCTGTAAAATATTGGGTGACTTTTTCAGTAATGCTGATGAAAAATATTCCTGCATAATTACACTGTGGATTGTTTACTTAACTGATAAATTATTTCAGTTCAGTTTGAAATTATGGAGGTATTTCTGAGAACAACTTGAGAAGTTATTTTCTTCTGAAAGTCAGATACAGGAAAAAAGTTAAATAGTTACTAAATAGTAGTTGGTAAATAGTAGCTAAACGTATGTATGTTTAAAAGGAAGAAAAGGTACTTTCATCTTTAAATCAACTTGGAATTAGTTCATGAACAAATCCTGAAAAGGATGACCTCAAGAACTAGCCACTGATTTGTTCTGCATGTCGTTTGTGACAGAGGGAAACAGGCTAGCCATGGAAAGGAAATTCCTTCAAATAAGAAATGAACTGGAGATTATTCATATTTCGTTTTTTTTCCTTCCCATAAACAGCCATGTGGAAGTTTCCTCAGGTTCTCTTCTTTATCACACTCTGTGTATGCACATTTTACCATGCTTGTTACTTATGTTTTAAGCCCATAATTTTGAAAAAGTGCAAATTTATATAAATATTTCATATTCATTTTTATTTTATATTAAAAATCACTAATATCTAAATTCTAATATAATCCTTTAAAATTTCATTTTTGTCATCAACAAGTAATACAAATTTGCATAGGAAAATAGCTTACTTTACAACTTTCTTAATCTGGAAAAAGCAAAATGTCAAACAGATTCACCAAACTGTCAAGTGTTACCAACTGTCTGAAAAAAAATGTTAACAGAAGAAGATTACTTAGTGTATTCTCAATGTAGGGCAATAGAAATGAATATAGTCTTTGCTATTGATTTTAGTGGAAGAAAACCAAGGGCACTAATAAACACACTTATTGCCTTAGTGAAAATAGTGTCAGTTTGATATTTCTTTTGTTTATAGCTGCCACTCCCACTTTTATTTCTAAATGCTACTCTTTATCCTTTCAAAATTACAATGTACGGCTCAGGCTAAAAAAATACAGGTCTTTGTTGACTAAGAAATTTGTAAATTTCCTATATTCTTCTGCATAAGATAATTTTAATTGTGATGGATAGTAATTTTGCAGTTACTTATTTACTCAACTCTGCATTTATGAGATCATACAAATGGGTATGTATATTGTCACTTATGGGCACCCATCTTGCTCAGCCAGAAAGAGCAGCTGTGTACGCTTGTAGACTTGAGACTGTTGCTGTCTACACTTCTGTGACTGATCTGAGTGCATCTGTCCGTGATCTATCCAGCCAGCTGTTTGTACATACATGGAGCATAAAGTGTGCTTTGTTTGTATCTGGCTTTTGGGAATCCATCTTCAGCCTTTCTACTGGTTGGCCTTGAGTACATGGA
Source organism: Rhagologus leucostigma (assembly GCA_013397725.1). Lineage (NCBI taxonomy): Eukaryota > Metazoa > Chordata > Aves > Passeriformes > Rhagologus > Rhagologus leucostigma. The sequence goes on from VZTD01001813.1 coordinate 16,536, forward strand.
ATGGCGTCATCCTGACTTGTCAAAACTCTTTTTCTAATATCCAGTGTGGTTACAAATTAAGTACCAAAATTTTTTAACTGAAGGGTTTTGTAGGTTATAGTGTTTAAGATGACAAATCTATATTAAGTTTTCTAAAATAAATCTTATTTTGTGGAGTACTGAAAGAGAAATACAGAATCCAGAACCTTTTCTTCATTCTCCCTTTCCACATAGAATTCAATCTTGATAGCCTTTTTCTTATGGCTGTTCAAATGGCATTTGACTACAGTTGTATTTTCTATTTCATCCTCTACTTTAGTTGGATACACGAATATGAATTTATACAGGCATATGTATAGAGACTTATGTTTATAAATATGGGTCTGTAAACTATGTTAACAGCTAGATAAATGCTAGGTAGAGATAAGGCACTCTAGTGTAGATCCACCAAAGAAGAACCTGTAATTCCACAAAGTCTAATAAAATGAATACATAAATTAAGCAGCAGAAAAGAAAATAATCCATAAGAAAAGCAGTAGAAAAAAGTGTGTAATTTAGCCATTTTTCCCTTACTTACAGACTCTGGTTTCTAGCTAAATCTTACCTTGCCTGTAATAATATACTTGAAATTCAGTTATTCAATTGCAAGTTTTCAAACTCTTGCACAATGCTGATCACTCCTCCATCAGTCTTTCTCTCTTTAATCTCTTGACCCCACATGACAACTTATTTTTGACACACTATGATTTCCGTCTTTTTGCTGTGTGAGAAGTTTGTCTTGCTTGAACTTTCCAGGCAGGTTGCTGAATGCCTCTTTAAGTCTTTGACTCAAGTGACCTTACAGGCTCTGTGTTTCAGTGCTGCCTAAGAGAACACATTTTTTTCTCTATGCAGTTGTTCTTCTATGTGTCATTCACTCTGTTAGTGTTTGCATCATCTGCCTTTTAAATAATGCAGTAAGTCTTTATTATTTACACTCTATGTTTCCTGCTAGGCTGTCTTCAGTAAGCAAACCAATTTCTTTAGCTCCTTCAAGAATAACATCACAATATAGAGAGCTGAGAATTTTAGTTTCCTTAACCTCAAAATTTCTTTTTTACTTTCAAATATTTCTTGAATTTCTTCAGTTTATTTTGTAAACTGCAATTGTGCCAATAGATACGGCAGCACACATTTTAGTCATCTCACAGGTGTCAATATATTATTGCAGAGCAGGAGTAGATCAGTTCTCCCCCAACTGCTATCCTTCATGATTCTAGATTGTTATCACTGATGCTTACAAATACCTGACCAACACCCCTCAGTATGATAAAAAATTCAATAATTGAAGACAGCGGAGAAAAATTAATATGATGAAAAGTTATTCTGAAGATTCCTTAAACCTTGCTGATAGAACTAGAAATCCTACAATATTTGTACTGAAGAAAGGGGTAGTTGTCATAATTTCTTATTTTCACAGCTTTTATGAATTAATCAGCATTTGTATTACATATTGTGCCGGTTTGGCCAAAATCTAGTAATATAGCCCCTGAGAGAAAACTAGGTTACAACCACCCTTCCCCCCACAGGGTTCGGGAAAAAAGGAAATTTTTCCTCGAAGGAAAGTGAAAGAGGATTTATTTTATTTATTTTAACAAACACACAGGAAAAGGATAATGATGCTAGATAACGAAATGAGATCTCTCGCTATAGAGAGAAACCTGGGAAGATTTCAGAGTCCTTCTGGAGGTGTGGTCTCTCTCCTCCTCGGAGCTGGTCGGTGAGGGCGTGGGCCCACCCCTAGGCCTCGGGGAGAAAATTCTCCTGATGTGTTCTGATGTTGTTGAAACAGTTCAGAAGAGAAGAAGGGAAAAAACCAAAGTCCCGGGAAACAAAATTCAGCTCTCCGTCTCACGCCAAGAAGGAAAGAAAACCAGCTGGCTCAAGGAAAGCAAGCAGGGTGCTCCATCCATGTTGCCCACAGTCAGACAACACTGAGGAGTGTAATCTCTGTGTCCTTGAGAAGCTGCTTTGGAAAGTTTGTTTGTTTGGGTTTTTTTCCCTCAAGCTCAGTTTAAAGGCACAGAAAAGGCACAATATTACTTTTTGAGCATAGAGCATGATAGGGGATACACATGATAGCGTCACCCCAAGACACATATTGTGCTTATGAAAGTGATCATTTGGTTATACAATAATAAAGAAGGTTAAGATGACTTTGTTAACTAATTTTTTTAATTTCACAGCTTTTGTAGTTTTAAATTATGAAGCATATTTATAATTATATTATTTGTGTTCCGTTAAGTGGTATTCAGTTTTTTTGTATCTCTAGATAGCTTGAAATTAAGCTTAATTGTAAGGAATTTTTAAACTGTCCTCTGTACTATTTCACATAAAGTGAAAGTGCTTTATTCATAGAATCTAAAAATGGTTTGGGTCAGAAGGGGCTTTTTTAGATCATCTAGTCCAACCCCTCTGCCATGCAGAGAGACATCTTTAATCTTTTTATAGATCAGATTGCTCAAAACTCTGTCCAAATTGACCTGGAAGTTAACTTTCCTATTCTATTCTATTCTATTCTATTCTATTCTATTCTATTCTATTCTATTCTATTCTATTCTATTCTATTCTTATATTTGACTAGAAAAAGCAAAACAGCCTAGTAGCCACCTAAGTTCTTTAGCAGCTTTTGCAGTATAATTAACCTGTTTTACTGTTACCATGAAATTTTCACTAGTATATACATGTCACTATTTTAGGATGAACTATTCCAGTAACATTGGAGAAGCTAGAAGTTCACATATCTTCAGTTAATCAGCAGGGAAGACACTAGAGATGATTAGTTACTCAAATTAGTTAATTAATAATGATTTATTTGTAATTATTTGAACTTGATTTCCAGAATAAAGAAATAAAATGTCAGAAATGGAACTAAACCATCATTATTTTATTTGAACAGAAAGCAAGCCTTCCCACCAGAGGCTTCTCAAAAGAAACCCACATTAAGTTTTTCTAGCAATTGCATATTAAAAGATTTCCAGAAATAACACATTGTAGTGCTGAAATTGTCATATCCCGAGTGAATGCAACAATTAAAAAGATAGAAAAGCAAAGCAAACCACCAGATCCCAGTATGAGTTCTGTAAGCTTGCTTGAGTAACTTTCCAGTCACACCATCAATGGGGAATAAAGAAAATAACATTGAGGGCACAGACATACCAAGATGATGCAGAATTTGACTACAAGAACTTTAAAAGAAATCTGCAGAGAGGATATAATGTAGAGAGTGGAAGGGAGAAATGCAATGTAACAGTAAATTTTCCAGGTTTTTAAAAAAAAACAATATTAGAAGAACTTCATAAAAATATTTTAAATAATTACAAAGAGTCTATAATTGAAGCTTTGTTCTTCCTGATACAGATGATACCTATGCATTAAAAAAAAAAGAAAAAAGCATAAATTTGATAATTAGGTTGTCACTGGTCCTTTTATATAGCCAATACCTGTCATAACTCTGTACTAGTTGCCACCCTCTGTTCCTTCCTATTAGTGATTATTGTTTGTTACTATAGTGTCTTGTAGTTTTGTCTCCTTTCTAACTTGTGTTTTCTTACCTGATCACTATCTGAAGCTCCTCATCAATGACTTATAAATTATACTAAGGAGGACAAAGAAGACTGCATAAAGAAAAATGTTTTATTATATATTTGTTGCCTAGTTGAGTTAAATTAACTAGTAAGACTGAGAGACTTTGGGAAATAAGAATTTAAAATTAGAAAAATAAATAAAAAGGATAATGTTGTGAAAGTTTCTTTTAACAATCTTGTTGGAAGGACTAAAGCAAGAAATCATTTTAATTTTTTTATCAACTAGCAAGATTTGAAATACACAGAAAGAATAATAAAGTTGACCAACAAACAAAAAGACAGGAGTTCATGAAATCTAATAAGCATTTAGTTGAAAAAACTAGTATATTGGTAGAGAGCTTTTTAGAGGTTTTCACACAGCCAAACACAGAATAATGCCCATTAATTTCTCCAAGGGATAAAATATGGAACCAGAAATATACGTGAAGTTACACTTCCAATAATATTCTCAAAAGTAGGATTGTGAAAGAAAATGCAGGTGGAGGGAGATGTGAAAACTATTTGCCATGTTTCAGGAAATTTCATTTTATAAGTTCATACACTGGAAGCATAATGATGTTGAAGGCTGACTCGTCTGTGGGATGAACTGAATACAACAGTACAGATTTCTTTCCAGATGACAGGTTATGGTACCCTAGACTCCAACTGATGATGGAGAAAGGAGTGGAAATGGGGTAAACCTTCACTGTGATAAAGAATGTAAATTACCAAATAGAGAAACAAGACAATAATTCTTGTAAGGCCTTACTAAAGGAACATGGGAAAGGTTATAAGGCTAGGAGACACCTTGGAAAAATGGACCTTAAGATGGAAATTAATAAAAGAAAGAAGAGCAAAACAGTAGAGTATCTCTGCATTCCCCATGGATCCCCACGGGCTGCAGGGGCACAGCTGCTTCACCATGGTCTTCACCACGGCCTGCAGACAAACCTCGGCTCCGGTGCCTGGAGCACCTCCTCCCCCTCCTTCTTCATTGGCCTTGGTGTCGCCATGTTGTTTTCCCTCACATGTTCTCCCCTCCTCCTCTTCTCTGACTAAAAGTAAAACCTTGTGACCTTTGTTTTGATTTTCTCCTTAAATATGTCATCACAGAGGTGTCACCAACCTCTCTAATTGGCCCAGCTTTGGCCAGCAGCATATCCATTTCTCAGAGCCATCAGAGATTGACTCTACTGGACATGGGGGAAACTTCCAGGTGGTTCTCACAGGAGCCAACTTTGTGGCCCCCTGCTACCAAAAACCAGGCCAAGAAAAACCAATACAACCACACCGCTTGGTAGTTATGGTGTGTGAGGTTCCTGCAGTGGTATGGCATGCCACAGCCTTCTCAGAGAGCGCAGTGAGGCTTGCTCTGAGAGAGCGGCTGTTCCACTTCCCCTGCCTCTTCCAGGCTGCCCCTTGCATCCTCCGAAAAGCTGAAGCCCCGCAACATGGTGACAATAAAGGAGGCAAGAATGCTGTCTTCATGGTGGCTGCAGAAGATCTTTTGTTTTTTGGTGGCTCCCAGAAGCCTAGGTCCAGCACATGTGCTGGCTCCCAAAGGTAGAGAGCCAGCACATGGCATGGTTCCCGCAGGGAGAGGCTGGTGCCCCAAGGTAGGGTAGAATGCAAGAGACAGAGGCACATGGCATGCAGGGTCCTTTATCCGGGGTGAAGGGGGCAGGGAGAGCACATGGACCAATGGTCACAGGGCACAGGGGCGGTACATGGGCGGAGCTGGGGTAACAGAATCAATGGGAGAAACCCGAGGGAGTGGTTAGGGCTAGGGGCGGGGAAGGGGGGGCCCACATGGAAAGGTAAACACAGGAGAGGGGAAAAATACAACACTACACTTGGTGTCATTGGAAAACTTGCTGAGTGTGCATTTGATCCCACTCTCCATGTAAGCAACAAAGATGTTGAACAATATCAGCGCCAATACCAACCGCTGCAGGACACTACTCATCACTGGTCTCCATATGGCCAGTGAGCAGCTGACCACAACTTTTTGTGTGTGGCCATCCAGCCTGTTCTTTATCCACTGAGTGGTTTATCCATCAAATCCATATTTTTCAATTTAGACACAAGGATGTCATGTGGGATAGTGTTGAACACTGCACAAGTCCAGGTAGATGATGTCAGTTCCTTTACCTCTATTCACCGACTAATGCTCTAGCCCCATCAAAGATGGCCGCCAAGTTTTTTATGCATAATTTGCCCTTCATGAAACCGTGTTGATTGTCACCAATCACTTCTTTGTTTTCCATGGGCCTCAGCATAGTTTCCAGGAGAATATGCTCCATGATCTTTCCTGGCACACAGGTGAGATTGACTTGTCTATAGATACCTCAGTGTTCAACATTTTTGAAATGAGGGTTATATTTCCCTTTTTCCAGTCATTGGGAAATTCATCTGACTGCCACAATTTTTCAAAAAGGATGGGTAGTGGCTTAGCCAACTTCATCTGCCAGTTCCTTCAGATGTAGATGAATCTCGTCAGGTCCCATGGACTTGTACTCATTTAGATTCCTTAGATGGTACTTTATACATGCACTGTCCTTCAACATGACTGATTATTTACACTGTACTTTTGTCAGCAGCAAGTCTAGCAATTAGGCTACCATTACACCATGCCAAATCCAATGATCATAACTTCATGTAATGAGTATTATATAGGCACAATATATTCCCAAAAATTATTGGGATCACATATATCTAAACATTTAATTTAGATTGTGTATTATGTAAATTTCACCCAGTAATGAGACTTAATTTGTTGTAAATTGGGGAGTACACGTGATCAATCAAACTATTGGATTTAAAAATAGAGAAGAAGAAAGGAAAAGAGAGACACAAAAAAAGGGAGAAAGGAAAAGCAAGCAAAACAGAAAGGGGAAGGGGGGACAAGAGGAAGGAGGAAGGACACAGAAAGAGAGACAGCCAGAAAGAGAGGCAGGGACAGACAGAAATAGAAGACAGCAAAAGATGACAGAGAAAGAAAGGGCTGAAGTGACAAAATGTTACTGACTTAAAACCAGCTAGCTATGACAACAGTGCAAGCTTCCAATAATTTAACGTTGTAAATAAAGATAATGTTAATTGAAGCAGGTTTGCAAAGTTGTTATTGCGGTACAAATTTGTTCACTAATCAGTAGTCCTAAGAAGGAGGGAATCAATACCCTCTGATTTTCTTTTCTTTTCGAGACATCCATTTCAGCACCACAACTGTAGCTTCTGTTAACAGCTGTCATCTGTTCATTATTGCCATGGGGACCATCTCAGTTAGGTGAACGATAAATGTAATGAAGGAGATGGAATGTAAGGAAATTAAGCAGCTTTACAAGTCACTGTATGAGTGTGAAAGTACTGAAATTCTAGATTATCTTTTGGATTTTCTTACACAGTTTTCTTCAGTTTGTGAAGTACTTTCTTTTCTTTGAAGTGCTGCTGAAATGCAAAATTTTGTTCATGATGTGGTTTCTATATGGGCTGAACCACAGTTCAGTCACAATAGTTCATTTTACCAGCTTGGAACATCAAACTCAAGTGAAACCCAGTGACAAGAATTATGAAATCTAGTAGATTCGTGGTCATTCTGCCCATGCTATGTCAAGAGTGTAGGCTGTTGTATGACTGGTTTTTTTTGTTTGTTTGTTTATTTGTTAGTTTGTTAATTTATTTTTATTTTTGCCATATTATTTTCTTATTTCCCTAAGGCAGTATTGTAGTTAAATCAGCAAAATGGCTGACTATCTGATACCTCACTGCTATAAGTAAGACTACCACAGCTGGGAAAAAAAGACACAAAGAATATCATCTAATTTTCTGAAGGAATCCAGAACATCTCCTTCCCCAAATTTATAGTATTCTTGGGATGAACAAAAATTCTGAACATAAGGAGTTGTTCTTAATACTATTTTGGATCCAGTTTGTAGTGCTTTGTTTACTGATTTTATAATGATTGTGATCTCGTTTCTTTCCACTGCTCGCATACCAGCAGGAATTTTTGTCATCTTGCTGGGAGTTCTCCTTGGCCGAAGACAAGCACTAAGACTGAGAATATTATGGTGTAAATCAGCATCAGTGGGGGAGGTGCCCATGCTGGAGCAGGGGGATGCCTGGAGGAGGCTGTGATCCAGTGGAAGACCCATTGGAGAGAGAGGGCCCTTGCTTCCAGGCTGGAGCAGCCTGTCCTTGGAGGACTGCACCCCGTGGAAAGAGACAGCCATGGTGCAGCAGTTTTGGGAGGACTGTTTGCCCATAGGAGGGACTCACATTGCAGCAGGTAGCACTGCTGCTTGTGAGACTGGAACCACGTCAGCGAGGTTTGTGGAGAGCTGTCTCCCATGGGAGGGACTCCTCTGCCAGAGCAGCAGAAGTGAATCTTGGTGATAAACTGACCACAAATCCCCATGCCCTGTCTCCCTCAGCTGTTGGTGGGAAGGAGGGAGGGGCTGGGGGGAAAAAGGTGTTTTAAGGGTTTGTTTTACTTCTCATTATTCTCTTCTGATTCTTTTAGCAATAAATTCACTTTATAACTTTAAGTTAAGCCTGTCTTGTCCTTGAAGTGTTTTGTCCCAGTCCTTACCTTAACTCATGAAGCGCTTGTTAATTTTTTTTCCTTTCTCTTCTCTGCCCAGCTGTGGCACGGGAGGGTGAGTGAGAAACTCTCATGGGTGCTTGGCATCAGGCCAGTCACAAGGCATGACAGTGGTGCAGTTGACATGCTAGAAGGAAGGGATGCCATCCAGAGGGACCTGGACAGGATTGGGAGGTGGGTCTGTGTGAAACTCATGAAGTTCAACAAAGTGAAGCGGAAGGTCCTACACTTGGGTTGTGGCAATCCCAGGCACATACAAAGTTGAGTGGAGAAGAGATTGAGAGCAGCCCCTTGGAGAAGGATTTGGGGGTGACGTTTGATAAAAAATTCAACATGAGCAGCAATTTGCACTCATAGCCCAGAAAGCCATGTTCTGGGCTCCATCAAAAGAGGTGTGACCAGCAGGTCAAGGGAGGTGATTTTCCCCCTCTACGCTGCTTTTTTGAGGCCCCACCTGTAAATACTGCGAGTCAGGGGTCCCCAGCACAAGAAAGATGTCTACCTGTTGGAACAAGTCCAGAGCAGGACCACAGGGAGGATAAAGTACCTTCCCTATGAAGATAGGCTGAGAAAGTTGGCGTTATTTATCTTCAAGAAGAGAAGGTTGCATGGAGACCTCATAGTCTTCCAGTATCTGAAGGGGGACCATTTGTCAGGAACTGTAGTTAAAGGACAAGGAGGAAGAGATTCAAACTGAAAGATAGTAGGTAAAGATTAGATGTGAGGAAGAAATTTTTTACTGTGAAGGTGCTGAAACACTGGAACAGGTTGTCCAGAGAAACTGTGGATGTCCAAACCCTGGCAGGGTTCAAGCCCAGGTTTGGGGGCAAGGGGACTCTGAGATATCTGGTTTAATGGACGATGTCTCCGCCCATGGCAGGGCTATTGAAACTAGATGATCTTTAGAGTCCCTTCCAACCCAAACCATTTTATGATTCTATGATTTGGGCTACTGGGCCCTGTATTGGTATAAGAGGTATGGATTCATAACCATCTGTCAGCTGGACTTTGAACTATTCATAATGACCTTTTCAGCCCATTCTTCATCCCTCTTGGAGTTCACACACTGGTATCCCACTGCTTATGTTTCATTACAGGGGTGCTAGTAGAGACCGAGTTAGAAGATGTAGTAAAGGCAAGTAATATACACTAATGTCTTCTCGTCCACAAACACAGTTATTTCATCATAGAAGGAAATCATCTTGATCATACCTGACTTTTATTATTTATTTTATTAGAAGTAAACCAATAAAAACTTTAAAAGTTTTACGTTATTAACTTTTTCTTTTAATACCTTTTCCATGAATTATTTTGTTGAAAATATTATTCTCCAGAAAGACATTTAATGTCTTTATAGTGTTCTACACAAATCTTCACAAATATTGGTATTAGGTTATTGTGCCTAAACCACAACTAAAACATTTAGAAGACTAATTTAGGCTAAAGAATAAGGGCACAGGCTGAGATATTTCCATAATTTCCATTTACCTCCCAACAATTAAATTTTGGGCTGGACATGATTCCCATGCATACTAATGGTGGTAACCGTCTTTGTAAATAATCTGTCCCTGATGAAAAGAAACTGCATATTACAAAGCACATATTACTAAGAGAGGTAGTTATAACTCTACATGCTACTGCTTGCAACACGCTAAATGTAGCACTCTACATCATAATATATGGGTTTTATTGTATAGGAGCAGATAATTTACAGTAAAATTTGCTACAAGTTTCTGTTCTAAATAATCTTTTAAAATACAAAATAAAAACTTACTTTATATTTCACAAAATTTACAGCAAGAATAATAAAAACACAGTATCACATTTCTAATTAATAATCTTTCTGTTGTGTAATATAGTGAAAGGAATTTTTCTGTGTCAGCACATAAAGCCTACACAAAAAGTAATGAAATCAGTATTTGCAAAGAAAGTTTCTTAACAATTTAAGAGTAATTTTTTAATATAAACTGTATTTTATGAAGCATGTTTTAAAGGTTTTGGTACATAAAGTTTTGTATTAGAAATAACAGTCTTAAAGAAATTTATGGCCTTAACCTCTAGCAATGTCTGCCTAGATTCCCAAAACAACATGCCAATGCATTTGGAGTAGTGGATTAAACAAAGTTTAGAAAAATATTGCTTGACTGAGTTACCCAGGAGACTACGGTCACTCGCTCAAAAGAGAATGAGCCTAAGGTTGTGACTGAAAAATATTTAAAATTATCTACTAATTAACTGCTTGAACCAAGGAAGTTAACTATATATGAAAGGATTTTCTCAAATAACGTATCTACAAGAGGTGAAAAAAATACTCATGTTGATATTTTGAAATATTTATTAATGTTGCTTTAGGTTACCTTTCCACTAGAGAAATTCAAAAGTTTTCTTATCATCCATTAAAAATTAATAATATTTTTAATAGTATCAAGATCTTGGAAAACATGTGTGCCTTGTGTCAAAAAAAGTAATGCATAAACACAGTTTTCTATAGTCTCTAGCAGCCCAGCATCAGTTACCTCAGTATATCCACCTGTTCCAAATTTAGCATAAAGTAACAAGACAGGTAGGACAACTACAAAATAAGAAATAAGTGCAGTTATTTAGAAATACGCAATTGTTCTAACAATTGAAACCTTAAGAAGTTTCCATCCACCAGTCTCTATGATATTCTGCATATTTATGAATGAAGTCCCGCACTATAAGCTTGTCCCTGTTTAGAAATAAAACGATGTAAAAAGAGGAAAATCAAAACCCTAAAATTATGACTGGATTAATAACATAATAAGATGCCTAAAAGTAACATTTGTAAGGCTAATTCTACACAATTTGCTTAATGTTTGCATGTGTGCCAGAACTGAAATTTGAAGTGTGTCTTTTTGTTCCTTAACCTCTGTATTTCCAGTTCAGAGTACCTTTTTTTTAAATTGATTTTTAACTTTTACTGATTTTTTAACTGCAGTGTATAAGAACATTCAAGTCAGTTGTAATCCCAGGGACCCCAGTTTATACTCATTAAGGAGGATGATAATGTCAAAAAATATTCTGACTTTGTTTCATAACTGACAGGAAAAGAAAAATCGTATTTCATGCATTAAACTTTTTTTTTAGAAGAGCCATGTTGACTCTAAAAAGTAACAGAAACAGAATTCATCACAGGCATTGAAAAAGCATTCTCATATGTGTGATAAAAAGTGTATATTTCACATACATTAATTGATATATTTTTTACACGACAATTCACAAATTTGTTTTCATATAGGGTGAAAGATGATCTGAAAAGTTGTTTTAATGTTCACTTCTGCTTCATTTAGATGAAGATTTCAAGTCTTGTTGCAATATCAGTCAGATACGCAAAATTTTGAATAACTAATGAAGAGAAATATTACATAAAAACATATAAACACAAATAGCTCGATTTTGCATTTCCCTTCTTGACAAATAGTCCATTTTGTTAGAAATTTGTTAAAGGAAGGAGAAACTGGGAGCTCATCCCTCTCCTTAGCTTACAGTCTCTCCCTGACCTGATTTCTGATCATGTAACCTAAAGATAATAGAAGGGGAGTTTTTTTATTTTTCTTAGAAATAAGGACTGCTCATGGAAAAGATCTTTGGAGGTTACTTATTTCTGAATTTTAATTAAGATATTCAGACTATACAGATATTTGATCAATTTTCATGAAGTGTTACAATGGGTTGCATTATTCCGCTCTTGCCCTTGCCTTCAACAGTTATTACAAAGTGAGGAAAAAAAAATAAAATGCTATCTCGTGCTAGCCACAGAATCATCGAATCCCGGAATGGTTTGGGTTGGAGGGGACCTTAGACATCATGTAGTTCCAAACCCTGTGCTGTGGACAGGGACACCTTCCACTATACTAAGTTGCTCAAAGCCCCATCCAACCTGGCCTAGAACACTTCCAGTGATTGGGCTTCCATAACTTCTTGGGGCACTGTTTCAGCACTTCACCACCCTCACAGTGAAGAATTTCTTCCTTATGTCCAATCTAAACCTACCACCCTTCAGTTTGAAGCCATTCCCCCTTGTCTATCATTTCATGCCCTGTAAGTGCTACATAACAGGGTATTGAGAAGCAACGCAATCTTGAGCCTTTTCCCAATAAACTACCCTTTGGCCCACTTCAGCTCTTCAGGGTGGAGTCAAATGATGAGGCCTCATTCCAAATATTTTAGGTGTATCTGTTTTTCTGTTTTAATAATCTCTGTTTTTCTCAGCTGACAGGTAATATCTGTATATTGGTGAAAAATTTAAAATTAGTTATAGCACAAGTAAGCCACAGAAAGATGATCAAAGTGGAAAATGGAGTGTAGCAGGTCTAGTTCGCAACTGGGCAGAAACACCAATTTAGTGTAGTGGGTTTGTTCGCATTTTTTACCTTCTGTGAGATAAGAATTAGGAGGAATACAAAGCAGTCTCTAAACTTAAAGAATATAAAGAAGTTTATTAACAGAACTAGAAGAAAAAAGAATATTAAGGGTCAGAATAAACCTTCAGAACACTTCTCTTCCCCTCATCCTCCCCCCTCCTCCCACTTACAACATAAAGACACAAACTTAAAATTATTTCGGTCAGTTTACCACTTCTGTAATAGTCTTTCATTAGTTCTCTTAGGGAGAGGAGTCTCTTTTGCCCATGCTATGGGGCTTTTCCACACTCACAGCACAGCAGCCACCCAGGGTGGTTTTCTGTTGGCATGTATGAGTCCCTTCCCTCGACTTACAGCTTTCCCCACAACCGTTTTCGAGGGTTCAAGCTTAGCTAATGGGGTATTATTTTAAGGATGAGCTGGTCAAGAGCAAAGGTTCTCTTCATCCACCTCTGGGATCATCTTCATCTCTAGGAACAGAAGTCTTCTTCTNTGACCTGGGAGAGGATCGATGTTGCAGGATTCATTTCTTCTGAGGAACTTACAGCACTGAAGGGGTTGCTCTTATCCGGGTCCTGGGCTTTGCAGCTGGTTGGTCCCATGATCTCTGCTGAGCAGTGGCTGGAGTTGGTTTCTGGTGTAAAGTTTCAGTTCGTTTTGCCGCACCAGGGAAAAGTTCATGCTGCCCTGCACAGAGCCACGAGCCATGGCCCAGCCCCTGCCAAGCCTAGAGAAGCAGGGCCATGGCCCCGGCCCCACCGGGCCTCCGTGGTCAGGCCTAGCCAGGCCCGGCCAGGCCTAGCCCAACCCCCCGCCGGGCCAAGCGGGCAGCCCTGTTACCTGTCCCAGGACCAGAAGCAAGAGAGAATTCCCGCGTCTGCAAAGGATTTATATATGTAAATTTTGAGAAGCTCTACTGGGTCTAAATGACTGTGCATCAAGTTCAGGTTCAAACCACCACATGGAGTTAGACCAGAGAAGAGCTGGGTGAGAATATGTGACAGGAAAAATTCTGCAGACACCAAGGTCAGTGGAGAAGGAGAGGTAGGAGGTGATCCAGGCACCAGAGCTGAAACTCCCCTGCAGCCTGTGGTGCAGCCCATGGTGAGGCAGCTGTGCCCCTGCAGCCCATGGAGGTCCACGGGGATGTAGAGATCCACCTGCAGGCCATGGAGGAGCCCCAGGCTGGAGCAGGTGGATGCCTATAGGAAGCTGTGACTTCGTGGGAGATCCGTGGAGAGAGGGACTCTGCTCCCATGCTGGAGCAGCCTGTCCCTGAAGGACTGCACCCTGTGGAGGTATGATCCACGCTGCAGCAGTTTTGCGAGGACTGCTGCCTGTGGGATGGACTCACATTGCAGCAGGTCACAGAGAGCTGTTGCTCATGAGATGGATTCACATTGGACAAGTTCATGGAGAACTGTCTCCCGCTGGAGGGACCCCACAGTGCAGCAGGGGAACGACTCCTCTCCCTGAGCAGCGGGATAAACCATGGGTGATGAATTCACCATAACCCCCACTCCCTGTCTCCTTGCACCACTGGGGATGAGGTAGAGCTTGGAAAGGAGGGAGGGGTAAGGGGAAGGTGTTTTTTAAGGTTTTATTTTACTTCTCATTATCCTGCTCTGATTTTGTTAGTAATAAATTCAATTAATCTCTCTTAATTTGAACCTGTTTTGCCCATGATGGTATTTGGAGAATGATGTCTCCTGGTCCTTATCTCAACCCATGAACCCTCTGTTAAATTTTCTCTCCCTTGTCCAGCTG
>VZTD01001816.1:0-35556 GCA_013397725.1 Rhagologus leucostigma
TGCTCCATCCCTCTGCTCATCTCCTGACCTGCTCTGCTCTTCTTGAATATCCTGAGATCCCCAAAAGGTGGTGGGGATATTTCCATGCAGGTGCTTGTCCAGTCCCAAGAAGGGAAAGGTGTTCCCAGGTTTCCCTGGGATGCTCCTGCATTTCTGACAGTGTCCAGTGCCATGCCAAGAACCTTTGGATGTCTTCCCAGAGAGCTCTGGGTGCATAAATGGAAAGAGAGGATAAAAAATGAGAGGGAAATATTGGATGCTAAGCCTGGAAGATGCCACATCATTTGTCCCCTCATCCTCATTAATTTATGTCACACAGTCAGAGCTTCCTAATGAGGACGCAGAAAGCTGAAGTACCAGGACATCAAAAATCACTGTAGAGATTCCCTAAAGATGTCAGGTTCGGGGAGGAGGGCAGCAAATCTTTTGGGAATGTAGAGAATTCTTCAATGAAAAGTGAATATATTTGGTCTGAATCATCTCTTTAGCTGGGACCAACCCGAGGTGTTTCTTTTCCAGACTGGGATCTTTAAAAACTGTCCCCAGTTTTGGGTATCGATTCTGGTCTGGGGGAGTTTTTTCTGTTCCTTCTCTCATCACGAGACGGGAATGAATTACAGTTGATTTCACCATGGATTAATTATGTTTGAGCTGGGTTAATCACTAATGGAAGTATGACTGCTTTGATAATTTACTCTAGCACCAAGCTCAGCATCTAAATATAAGAAAAAAAGTGTTTTATTTGGTATAACCCACTGCTTTTTGTGCCATCCATTCCCACCTCTGCCTTTGCCGTTTCCAAAAACAGCTGTGGATTTGTTTTTTTAGCTGCCTGAGAGTTTTGGGAACTTATTTCCTACTAATTTTAAGGGGAATTGGATGGCTGACTTTGAAAAACTCAGCTGGGGTGTTTCCTCCTCCAGTGCTTGCTCTTCTCTGCTCTCCCAGCACTCCAATTTTCATGCCAGGGAGGTCAGCTCGGATCCTGATCCTGACAGATATCCCAGTGTAGCAGGCTCCAGCCTGGCTTCTCTGGGCAGCCTGTGCTCTTAAAGCCCTCGAGGTTTATTCACCACAGGTTTCCTGAGTGATGGGATCGAGGGAATGGCTTTAAACTGAAAGGGAGCAGGGCTGGATGGGATATTGGGCAGGAATTGTTCCCTGGGAGGGTGGGCAGGCCCTGGCACAGGGTGCCCAGAGCAGCTGTGGCTGCCCCTGGATCCCTGGCAGTGCCCAAGGCCAGGTTGGACACTGGGGCTTGGAGCAGCCTGGGACAGTGGAAGGTGTCCCTGCCCAGGGCAGGGGTGGGATGAGATGATCTTTGATGTCCCTTCCAACCCAAACCATCCTGTGAATCTCTGAAGGCAAAATTTGGGCCCGTGATTGTCCCAAAAAAGCTTCGAATATTCGTGCCACAGATATTTTATAATTCCCAGTTTGGGAATAACCAGCTGAGAGCACCCTGTGTCCCCCAAGGGAGTCCAGAGAAGCTGTGGCTGCCCCTGGATCCCTGAAAGTGTCCAAAGCCACCTTGGATGGGGCTTGGAGCAGCCTGGGATAGAAGAAAGTGTCCCTGCCCATGCCAGGGGGTGGATCTGGATGACTTTAAGGTCCCTTCCATCCCAAACCACTCTCTAATTCTATGATCTTCATGTAAGAGAAGCCTCAGAAATTGCAAACTTCTTCCTCCTCTTTCAAAATTTCTCCACCTATTAATCCTCCAGCAGCTGGTGGGATGGGTTCATTTTGTGCCACGGATTGCTGATCCTCCTCCTTAAAAAGCTCAGTGTGGGAAATCAAGGAGGTTCAAATGATTTTGAAGCAGAGGCACTGAGTTTTCCGGTCACCCCGTGGCTCCCAGGAGGGAGAATCCAATCATGGAAAATGGATCACACTGATCTTCCACTGCGTCTACATGGCAGGAATGGAAAATGGAAGACGAATGTTTTTCCAGCCAGATTTTACGTCCTCAGGAAGAATTCTGGTTCCTCAGGTGCTGTCTGTGGGAGTGGAGCTGTGTTGTTTGGGAGCAGTCGGGAATCCTGTGGGTCTCCCATGTTTTGATGGCTCAGATCCCCCTTTTCCAGAGTGCCAGCGCAATATTTTGGATATGGAAAGCAAACCTGGCTTTACTGAGCCCTCCTGGCTGAGCTGAGGGGTGACCACATTAATCTGCAGCTCCCGAGGCTGGATTGAGGAATAGGAAACCCCAGGATCCAGGATCCTTTCCAGCTGATTTCCTCCTCTTCCCTTTGGAGACACTTTCTTTTTAAACTGAGGGAGATTTTGCAGTTGAAAAGCACCACTCCACATCAGAACACAGAAATCTTCGTGGATTTTTCCAGCCTAGGCTCAGCTTTAGTGATAGTCTCCCCTCAGCTGTGTCAAGATCAATTAATCTCCAGTCTAACTCCTAGACAGTCACACCAGAATGGGTTTTGAGTGAAGCAAAAATGAAGTTAGCTCATGCACGTAACTCCAAATGCCTTTGCTGCAGGATCTGTGCATTTAAAACTTGTTTTATTTTAGTTTGGGATCCCAAAGCTCATCCCGAGTTGCCTGGATGGGACTGGAACCGGGGTTTTTTTTTTTACCCAGAAGAAATGCTGCTCCTCGGTTCACTTTTTGTCTCAATTCCCTCACACAACCGATTCAATAAATCCCTTTTCAGCCCACAGGTGAGAGCTGCCTCTCCGTCACGTCCCAGGGAGTTCTGTCTCCCCCACAGGAGCTTTTTCAAGAGTTCCACATCCCAAATGAAACCCAAGAGCAACGTAAACATTTTCTGTGCATTATCTGTGTATTTTAGACAGGTTTCATCTTGCTTTGAGATCCCAAAGCTCATCCCGATTTGCCTGGATGGGACCAGAACCGGGTTTTTCATGGAGGAAACATGGTGCTGAGGGCAGGGGATCAAGATCACTCACAGCATTCCTGAAGCTGTGGTGGCCAAAAGCTCCTCTCTCCCAGGGAAAGAGGGAGTAGGGAAACATTCAAAACCCAAAACCCAGGGAAGGAGGAGGAGGAGGAGGAGGAGGAGGAGGAGGAGGAGGAGGCCCAGCACAGCTCTCCCTCCCTAGACTGGAGGTGGTGACACCTCACCGGAGTGATGGAGCCCTCACAGTTCCTGATCCTGTGGTGGAAACCACAAGGCGATCCTTCTTCTGCAGGGATGAAAGTCTTCCCCTGACGTGTGCAAGCAGCGTGTGGAATGCTGGAAATTGGAACCTAATCCGGCCAGGAAATGTTTTCCTGAGGTAATTTTCCCATTTTGGTCCATAAACACCTCACTGAGGGAGAGATGTTGTGCAAGGCCCTGGCTCTGAATGTTCTACCTTTAACCCTGCACATTTAGGGCGCACTTGTAGCTCCACTTCACCAAAATGTGCCATTTTTAACCAGTAAAAAGTTAAATTTTGCACTGGGAAACCCCAAATTGAGGATAATTGGGGAATTCTGGGGGAAACACGGCCTGTGCTGCAATTCCAGGAGACCATCAGTGACTGCCACAGGCTGTGGGACAGCAGGAATCCACGGGGATGAAAAACAGGATCAGGGGGATATTGGCATCTCTTTCCCAAGCTGGACAAATCCAAGGAGCTGAATTCAGGGGGACAGCTCCAGGTTTTACTCACCTGGTTTTACTCCCAGCAGGACTAAACTCCGCTCGAGAAGAAAAGGCCTCAAGTTGCACCAAGGGAGGTTCAGATTGGATATTGGGGAAAAAATTCCCTGCAGGAGTGTCCAGGCATTGGAATGAGTGGCCCAGGGAGGTGGTGGAGTCTGGACGTGTTCCCGAGGTGTCTGGAGGTGACCTTTGGGGATTATGGTGATGGTGGGACTGGGTGATGCTCAAGATCTCCTCCAGCCTTGATAATTCTGTGATTCCCTAATTATTATAAATTTATTTGTGTGTTTTCTCCACACAACCCCATATCCCAAGGATAACAGCAATAAAAAATCCCAGTGGTGCTCCCCAGCAGAAAAAACCCAAATTAAGAGGGTGATAGATGTTAACATGGAATATTTTGACAAGGAACAGAAGGAAAAGCAAAGAGGGGTGCATTTCACTTTTCCAAGCAGGCCTCTCCGGTTTTTAGCAGCAGGGAAAATGTTTACATTGCTCTTGGGTTTCATTTGGGATGTGGAACTCTTGAAAAAGCTCCTGTGGGGGAGACAGAACTCCCTGGGACGTGACGGAGAGGCAGCTCTCACCTGTGGGCTGAAAAGGGATTTATTGAATCGGTTGTGTGAGGGAATCGAGATAAAAAGTGAACTGAGGAGCAGCATTTCTTCTGGGTGAAAGTCCTTAAGCTTGTCCTGGGTATAAACACTGCTGAGGAGGATTCCTGTGGAGGGGAGGTGGAATTATCCTGTCAGGAGAAACCTTTGGATAACAGAGTGAGGGGAAAAATGTGCCAAGAGGCTGGCAAGGAAAAAACCTGTTTGTGTGGATATCAGAGTTTTTTTGGAAATATAAAATTTTCTCTCTCTCAATATTTGGTTTGGGTTGGAGGGGACTTTAAAGCTCATCTCATTCCAACCCCGGACACTTTCCACTGTCCCAGGCTGTTCCAAGCTTCCTCCAACCTGGCCTTGGGCACTGCCAGGGATCCAGGGGCAGCCACAGCTGCTCTGGGCACCCTGTGCCAGGGCCTGCCCACCCTCCCAGGGAGGACTTGGTTTCTAAAGCCCAAACCACACTTTTTTTACATATAAGAAACTATACAGATCAAAACCAGTGTCCTCATGGTGAGAGCAGCTCCACTGGTCTGAAACCAAGCAACTCCAGGCAGGAAATTCCCTCCATAAATCCAATTTTTAATGACAAAGTTATTAACGACGTGTTTGATTTGTGAAATCATTTTTGTCCTTCATTGTTAAAATAAGGATAAACATTTGCCTGTTGCTCTGTGGTTTATTTTAATCAGTAGCATCCTGATTTCAGGGGCTCTTCTGCTGTGTCCAAGGGAAAGGAGGAGAGGAAATGGCCTCAAATTGCACCAGGAGAGGGGCAGGTTGGAGACTGGGAAAAAAAATTCCCTCACAGAGTGGTCAGACCTTGGAATGAGCTGCCCAGGGAGGGGGTGCAGTCACTGTCTGTGGGAGTGTTCAGGAGGAGTCTGAGTGTGGCCCTTGGGGACAGGGTTTGGGGTGATGCTGGTGCTGCTGGGGTGGCACTGGGAAGTCTCTTCCAACCCTGATGATTCCATGGTTTTGTGACATTGCCAACGTGCAGTGCAGGTTGACTTCACCTTGTCAAAACAACTTCTGGCACTTCCTAATTTTGGAAACTTTACTCCATGAATTTACCAAAAAATTAATCTTAATACAATTTACATTTACTCTAAAATACTCTATATTTTCCTGATTTTGTTCATTCCTGCCTCCTGCTCATTTTTCCCAGTATTCCAATTAAAAAAAAAAAAAGGCAAGGGAAGGGTCAACCTTAAAAAAAAATCTTCTCTGCTCTTTGAAACAGAGGGAGCTAAACCACAAAATAAACCACTGTAAAAAATGATGGATGAGATGAGAATACCTTTGTATCCATGGGAGGAACAAAGCAGTCCCAAATCAGTCCCAAATTAGTCCCAAACCAGTCCCAAACCAGTTCCAAACCAGTCCCAAACCAGTCCCAAACCAGTCCCACATCAGTCCCAAATCAGTCCCAAACCAGTCCCAAATCAGTCCCAAAAGAGTCCCAAACCAGTCCCAAACCAGTCCCAAACCCTTCAATAGCCTCTGACCACAGGATTTTAACTCCCATTCTTAACACGCTCGGAAAATATTCCTAATATTCAAACTCCATCTTTCCTAACCTAGAAACCTTAATGCAAAAGAAATTTCAGGCATCACTAAGAGTCAATCCTATTTTAGGATTTAGGAATAAAATCCTAAATCGTTGACTTCAAGCTTGTGTGGCTTCCAAACAAAGAATAGCAGGAAAAACTACCCAACACAAAACATTCGTGGTGTATTAAATTAGGAAAAATTCAGGTTTTTGATGTGCTGCATGGCAAAAAATGATTGTGTCTTTTCCTTGAGGCTGCCAGGTTGAGATCCGGAGGAATTTCCCCATGGAAAGGGAGGTCAGGCCTTGGAAAGAGCTGCCCAGGGAGGTTTGGAGTCCCCATCCCTGGAGGTGTCCAAGGAGTGCCTGGACGTGGCACTCAGTGCTCTGGGCTGGGGACAAGGTGGGCATCGGGCACAGCTTGGCCTCGCTGGGCTGCGAGGGCTTTTCCAACCTAAATCCTGGGATTCTACACAAGAGGAGTCAAGAGAAACATCAGTGACTTAAGAGAGTACTGAAACTTTTCGTATTTTGATGCCTTCTTTAATTTCTCCGGTTTTGTGGTTCCTATAAAGGCATGAAGTGCTCGGGCCAGACACTTCCCACAGTTAAGAGCCAAGTGGGCTCAGGGACCTTTGACTCCTTCCACTGGGATTTCACTGGGATTTCCTCCCTGGGGAGCTCCCTCCCGCTTTGCTCAGCAATGCAAAGATACCAAATACATGAATAAAATTATTTATTTTAGGTAAAAAGTGGCTCGTTAGAGTTGATACCTGGGTTGCTCAGGTGTAGAGAGGTGCAAAGGTTCTCCTTTTGGGACCCTGGCACATTTTTACCCCAGGTAGATGAGGCAACACAAATTATTTCCCTGCCTGGATGTTGTGGAGAGAACCCTGGGCTGGGAAGGTGTTAAAGGCACCTGGGAGCACCATCCCCGTCATCGAGGCAGATGTCAGGACAGGGGGTTTGGAAGGCAAAACCCCAGGAAAGGGAAGGGTGTGAGGGGGAACTGAGCAGCAAATCCTCTCCTCCAGCCCCACCATCCCAGCCAGAAACCAGATCCCAGGCCCGGAGCCACGGGGCCACACAGAGACCGAGTCTAAATTTCATGCTCTTCCCTCAAACGATGATGTAATTCCAAACTTCTCCAGAGTTCAGGAAAATTAATGACTCAGCGTCTTGTTTCAGCTCCCTCCAGCCATGCTTTCAGCTTTGGTCAGCATCAAACACGGATTTTTCGGGGGCTGAGAGGGGGGATCAGGGAGTCATCGTCTCTGGCTGTTGTTCCCATCAAATCCGTGTCACAAATCCCTCTGAGCTCCATTTTGGGAACAGCACGCGTGGCTTTGGTATCGAGTAACAGCCTTTGCATCCTGGAGTAGAGGGGGAAATAGAAAAGCAAAAGGGGAAATGAAAGCAGGCAGAGGAAAAAAATCTCACATAAAAATAGGGACAATGTGAGTGAAATGGAGATTATGATTCAGTTTTCTAACCACAGCTTCAAGGTCCCGATTTGTGAACAGGATGTGACTTCATGCTCTTGTGGGGACCAGGAACCAAAATGGGTGAGTGAATCCTTCTGAACCTTTCAGGTCTAATTCTATTTGGAAAAGAAAAATCCCCAAATCCTTTCCATTGGTAAATTTGGAGTCCCAGCGAATTCTCAGGACAAAAATCTGTCTCAGCTCCTGCTCTGTTCTTTCACTCCTGGCAGCCTCCAGAGCAAGGGGGAAGCTGCTCCTTCACTGGACCTTTGGGAATGATGAAAGAACAAACGGTGGCAGCTGGAATTGTTCCTGCCTGGCAAGTGAAGTGTCACAGTGTGACACTGTCACTGCAGCACTGGGTGACATGGGCACTGCAGCCCTGGCACCTCAGCTGGCAGGGATTGCTCAGCCTCTGCTGCAGAGCTGAAAGCGCTGTCAAAGAGGTGAATCCCACATGGCCCCATCTCTGCAGCCCAAACTGTGCCCAGATGGCCAAGAAGGCCACTGGCACCTGGCTGGGATCAGGACTAGTGTGACCAGCAGGAGCAGGGCAGGGACTGTCCCCTGTGCTGGGCACTTGAGGTCACATCTCAAATCCTGTGCTTGGTTTTGGGGCCTTCACTTTAAAATGACCTTAAGGGCGTGTCCACGGGGCAATGGAGATGGGAAAAGGGCTGGAAAACACATCCTGGGAGGAGCAGCTGAGGGAGCTGGGAAAGGGGCTCAGCCTGGAGCAGAGGAGGCTCAGGGGGGACCTCATTGCTCCCCACAACTCCCTGGCAGGAGGGGGAGTGAGGGGGGGTCGGGCTCTGCTGCGGTGTCCCAAGGAAAAGGAGGAGAGGAAATGGCCTCAAATTGCACCTGGGGAGGGGCAGAGTGNACTTGGATTTGCAGGTGCTGCTTTGAGCACCAGGTTTGAAGCCTCCAGCCCTTCCCTTCACGCCAGGGAGGAAAGCAGTGGAGATTTGGGAATGTGATGATGTTTCTGATGGTGCTGCCATGGACTGAGAGCAGATTTTCTCCTTTCAAACCTTCCCCAGGCTGAGGGTGCTCAGGAATGATGAGCCAAAGGTGTGGGAAGATGCTCTGCCTGGAGTTGGGGTAAAACAATTCCAACACCCCTCAATTTTCAAAGCTGTCAGCAGTGAACGGCTGCTTTTGGGGTTGGAAACCAACCCCGAGCTGAAACCAGCCCGACTCATCAATCCCAAAGTTCAACTTCCTGATAGAAACTGGAACAAGGAAGGATTAGACAGACAGCACCTGATAAAGGAACTAACAAAGGAAAGTACTGATAACTTATCTAAAGCTGCTGAGCTGACACTGCTGGGACATCTGACTGAGACTTTATCCCATAAAAACCCAATCCCGCTTTTTATTTGGAGGGTCTTCCAACATAATTCTTAAGGAGAATGTGTAGAGATTCCTCCTTGGAGTGGGGGCACCCTTTGAGGTCACTCCTCGAGGCTGAGTGAGATTTTCCCTCTTTCCTTGCTCTGGGTAAGTAACATCAATCTCTACTTAATTATTGTTTTTCCTAATTTCAATACAATTGCTTCAAAACAGTGAACTCTACCTGTAGTTTTATCTACCTGTGCTGTGTAGTAAATAACTCCGATTAAGGTATTTTATTATAAATATCATCAGAAATTATTTATATATATAAATATCAATCCTTATGTCCTTAATCCTGTGGGACAAAGATGCATAAATTATATGAATTACACCTCTAGAAACTTTCAGACGCAAATCCTGCAGACTCTGCTGTGTTTTTCAGGGCATTCATTCCTTTTTTGGGGTGCCAGAGGGTGTCTCAGGAAAGCTTGGGATCTAAACTGAGCTTTGGAATGTGGTGGACAAGGATGGGATGGGAGGAGGCACTTGGGGTCCCAGACCTGCCATGGGGGAGCCTGGATTATTTCTTAGCCTTGCATGAAGTGCCCTCGTTCCTCTTCAGCATTCCCAGGGTCACATTTCTGCCTGATGGGATGATTCCAGCAATTCCACCATTTTTCACCTCTGAAAACCACCCTGAACGGCCACCACACCCTCAAAAGTCCTTTTTTAAGGTCTCAGAAGGTGCTTTGCATTTTCTTTTCTCGCCTCCCCAAACGTGGACAGCCCATGGTGA
Organism: Rhagologus leucostigma; assembly: GCA_013397725.1. NCBI lineage: Eukaryota > Metazoa > Chordata > Aves > Passeriformes > Rhagologus > Rhagologus leucostigma. The sequence goes on from VZTD01001816.1 coordinate 9,410, forward strand.
ATAGAACCATGGAACAAGCGAGATTTGGAGCAGATCCCATTGTCCTCCACACCCAAATCTCCAAATTTCTTTTTCTTCTCGCAGATCAAACCCATCCAACCCTGCCCACGGTGCCTCTCCTTCCTCCCTTCCTTCCCCCTCAGCTCGAACCCACAAGACATTTCCAACATTAGCGACGGTTCAGTGCATAATGGTTTTCAAAGCCTCGCTGTATCTCCTCTAAATGAGAAAAATAAATATCTGGGGAGCTCTTGCACATGTCAACAGTGAAGCAATTTGTGTAGGCAGCTCTGGAAACAGTGACAGAGCGAGGAGCTGTGCATAGCTTGGTAATAATATCATCACTGTCTAGACAACGCCACAATTAACAGCCAGACAGACCCAGGCCTTCTTTAAGGAGCCTCCAACAATAAAAAATATTCCTCCACGGGGAAGAAAGCCGCAGCTCTCCCTCCCTGCTACCTCGCACAGGCACATTGGAATTGATTCCGTTTTTAAGAGTCTTTCGAAGAGGAGCTGCTTTTCTCAAGTGTTCGGTGAGGATCTTCCGGTTAAAACATCTGGTTTAGGATTCTCTGATACGGTCATTCTGGGCTGCTTCTCCTCTCTCTGTTCACTTCAAAAAGTGTTGTTTTTAAAGCTGTACCAATACTGGGGAAAACTCAGGAGAAAAAAAGGTTTTCTGCACAAAGCTTCCAGGGAGATTTAAAATCCCTAGTTTTGACTCTTCACTAATTCACAGGCCCAAGGCTGCTCTCGCTTCCTGATTTTTGTCAGGAAAAAAAAGAGGGAGAACCATATTCCATAGGGACAAGCCCAAGGTAAAGGGAATTTTGCCCTCAGACACAGGAGCTTTATTCCCTGTGCTGGGGACTTGGCCCTGGAGTGGCACTACATCCTTCTCATCCTTCTCATCAGAGGACTGACTACAGAAGGAGGGGAAAAACTCTCCAAAATCCCAGTCATTCGGGGACTTTGGCCCTGGAAGGCTGCAGGCAGGAGTGGCACTACATCCTTCTTGTCCAGAGGACTGACTACTCTCCAAAATCCCAGTCATTCCATCAGAAATCAAGGCTTCCTGGCTTGACTCAGCCTCACCAAGGGTCACATCCAGGCAGTGACAGTGGAACAAGATGATTTTTAAGGTCCCTTCCGACCCAACCCATTCCATGAGTTGCAGCCTTTTGTAGGACCCAGCTCTGGCTTCAGGCACCACGAGGGTTTAGGAAAGGGCACCATGGAAAACTCGTGCCTTGGAATGCAGGGAGGATTTTTCCCATTTGGAGCTGATGTTGATGGCATCAGCAGCACCTCCATGGCAGGGACGGGAAGTGATGACAGCTGAGGAATGTTTTCCCTCAGAGCTGCCAGGCCAAGGCCAACAGGGCTTGGGGAGTTATGCCATCCCTGCCCTCCCATCCCACGTCAGCTGAGTTTTGTTAGGCAACACATCCCAAGGTGCCTTTTTTTTCCCCCTGGGGGGTTGCAGGATGATTGTGGAGTTGGCTTTTTGTCCTTCCCTGCTCTGAGGAGCAGCCCCGAAGCCATGAGTGCTCGAACCATGAATCAGCTGCTGCTGCTCTGAGTTCAGCTGGTGGCTCCTCAGCTGCTTTTCCAGTGAGGAGTATGAGCAACACCCCAAAGATGTGGGAAGGTCATCAGAAGATGGGAGGTAGTAAAATAAAGACATTTTTGTCCATGCTTCCCACACTGACATAAAAGAGGAGCAGGGTGATGTGGTTCACACTAAACCAGGACTTGGCTCTGCAGTTTTTGGAAGCAGAAGAAACCAAATCCCACTTTTTTAAAAAAAAAACAACCATCAGCAAAAGCTCTTTGTTCTTAGCACTGGCAACATCCCCAAGGAAGACAGGGCTGGAAAAATGTGTCTTTTCCCTGGACAACTGCAACATCCATGGGAATGTTCCACTCCTGAAATCGGGAGGGTCAAGAGTTAAGCTGAGAACGTCGAAGCTTTGTTCATGACCAGGACCAAACCTATGCCAGGGAAACTCCCACCCCGAGTTCTGGGGATGACAGGAAGGTTTTGTGGAAATCTCTCTCCACACCCAGAGCTAAGGAAAGAAATCCTGGTCAGTATTCCAGAGGCTCAGGCTTGGGAGGGGATGGGGCTCAGCAGCACTGGCTGTGCTCCAGCCTGGAGCCAAGTTTAGATGTGGACAACTGAATATGGTGCAGTAAAGATCTGCTCATTCCCATTGCCCCTGGTTTCACAGGATCATGGAATCATCAAGGTAGGAAGAGACCTTCAGGACCATCCAGTGCCACCCCAGCAGCACCAGCATCACCCCAAACCCTGTCCCCAAGGGCCACATCCAGACTCCTCCTGAACACTCCCACAGACAGTGACTGCACCCCCTCCCTGGGCAGCTCATTCCAAGGCCTCACCACTCTTCCAGGGAATTTCCTTTTCCAATATCTGAGGGGAAAGTTGTTTCCAATCTCCAACCTGAGCCTCCCCTGGTGCAATTTGAGGCCATTTCCTCTCCTCCTTTCCCTTGGGACACGGCAGCAGAGCCCGACCCCCCCTCACTGCCCCTCCTGTCAGGGAGTTGTGCAGAGCAGTGAGGTCCCCGCCGAGCTTTAATTTAGGCTTTAATATGTGCACCAATTCTGACAGCCCTGGTTCTCCCTGTTCCTGATTTAAGTCAGGAATGTCAGCCTGCAAAATGCAAGGCAGGAATTGCACAGGGAGCAGCTCCTGTCCTACAAAATCTCCTTTTCCTGCTGGATTTGGATGGTGGTGGCTCCAATTTTGCTCCCCATGCATGAGCAGGTTCCTTCCTGGATGATCTCCAACAAATCAGGTCAGGACTCACTCTGGAAATAAAGTCTCTGAGGGATTTGACCATTCCTGTGCTCATTGTTTAGGAAATTAAGGAATTCCTGGTCAAACATCAGGAAGAAGGCAACCTGTGCTCCTGATTATCCCAAGGAACTCCATGGGAGTCTCACAAAGCAGGGTAATCCTTCACCTCAAGTAGTACAAAATACTTAGAATTCCAGGTTTCCTGGTGTCCCTGCCATGTTCCATGGGATGTGGGGTAAAAGAGAGTGAATTCCAAGCCCAGCTGTCCTAATTCCAGGTTTTAGGGAGCGTGGAAGTGGAAGCAAAAGGCAGTGGGATGATCTGTGTGTCTGGGGCAGCAGGTGAGACAATCCTTCTGTGCCAGAGCTGCCTTTGGATGCTGGAGCAGTCCGGGAATGCTTTCCCTGATGTCTTGGCCACTGAGCTGAAATCTCTTTGAAGGGAAATGCTCGAGTCTGGAAAATTATTGTGCTGCTTCACAGACATACTTGGGAAATCAGAACATCCCCACGGAGGACATGATTTCATCCCTGCCCTCAGACTTTCCCCCCGGAACATTTGGGGAACACTTTGGACAATGCAGGAGCCTCTGAGGAAGCCAAAGGGAGACAGAGAACTCCACCACTTCCCAAAATTGTGGCCCTATTCCAGACCAGCTACTGGCCTGAAGGAAAAGAAGGAAGGAGATGCTGAGTTCAAAGTCTTTTTCCCACTCCTGGGTGAGGAGCAGCCAGTTTTTGGGGAATGCTTTAAATCCTCGGTGTCTGCTCCTCTGGGACATCAGGTTGGGAGAAGGGAGGGGATCAGTGAAGCAACTCCCCGACCGAATTTCCAAACAATCAAAGCACAAAGACTCCCTTGAAAAGCTCCTCTTTAAAGAGTTCTTTGAAACTTTGTCCATGGAAGTAAAGGCTGGAAAACTTTTTACCAGTTCAAAACCCGCTCCTAACTGCCTGGTGTTCCTTTAAGAGGGGTTTCCTATCAAATCCCGGCTGCTGAAGGCAGCAGATTCCAGCAAAACTCCTTTCACTGATGGATACAATTCATTCTATTTAGGAAAAAAAAAAAAGAAGCAATCCTGGCTGTCCTGGCTGTGTAGGTGGGTGAGAAAATGTGAACAGCTGCTCTCGCTGCAGGAGCAGCCTGCCAAAAATCCTTGTGCTGTGAACAACTGTGCTAAATTTGGTTCCCTGCTTTGGATTACTCAGTAGCCAGGCTCTCTCCCTGCTCTTATCCCGAACACAAACCGCTCTCTATCAAAGGCAGATGATTCCAGAGGCTGTCATCGAGCACCTGGGAACGGCAGCACTTCCCACAAAATCCAGGGGTTTTGACAAATGAGAAGGAAACAACTCATTTTTGGGAAGTGAGAAGGGAACAACGTTGGCACTGGGGACACTCCTGGGGACAGCTGAGGCTCCGGGAACTGGCCCTGGTGTCCAGCAAGGAGAGGCAGGGATGACACATTCCGTTCCCCTGAGCCTGGAGTCCCAGGAGAAATGTTGGGATGGCACCACATCCAGCAGGGTCCCCCCTGCCAGGGGGATGCAGAGCCCCCCCTCACGCTCCCTCTGTGACGGATCAGCCACGTCCAAATGGGCTGGAGCGTGTCCAGGGAAGGGAATGGACCTGGAGAAGGGGCTGGAGCCCCAGGAGCAGCTGAGTGAGCTGGGAAAGGGGCTCAGGCTGGAGAAAAGGAGGCTCAGGGGGGACCTTGTGGCTCTGCACAACTCCCTGACAGGAGGGGCAGTGAGGGGGGGTCGGGCTCTGCTGCTGTGTCCCAAGGGAAAGGAGGAGAGGAAATGGCCTCAAATTGCATCAGGGGAGGGGCAGGTTGGAGATTGGAAACAATTTTCCCCTCAGATATTGGAAAAGAAAATTCCCTGGAGGAATGGTGAGGCCTTGGAATGAGCTGCCCAGGGAGGTGGTGCAGTCACTGTCTGTGGGAGTGTTCAGGAGGAGTCTGGATGTGGCCCTTGGGGACAGGGGTTGGGGTGATGCTGGTGCTGCTGGGGTGGGACTGGATGGTCTTGAAGGGCTCTTCCAACCCTGATGATTCCATGAATCTCTGGAATGCACCCCTTGGGGCTGAGCTGGAGATCTCCATGAGAAGAGTTTGTGTTGCTGGTGGAGGTGGACACTTGTCCCTTATCCCCATGGAAAGGTGACAATCCACTGTCCCACTCATTATCCAGGGCATTTCCCCTTCTCTGCTGCCCAGTGTGTCCAGTTTGGAACCAGGACTTCAACTGCAGCCATCAACAAACCCCCTGCAGCAGAGAAAACCTGGAATGGAGGTGTCTGAAGAGTTCCTGGGATGCTGTGATGGAAAATCCTCCCAGAATCATCCAGGTTAGAAGAACCCTTCAGGATCATCCAGTGCCACCATCAGCACCACCATCAGCACCCCTAAATCATGTCCCTAACTCTCACGTCCCCCTCAGCAATCCCAGAGTCCAAAGGCATTGCTGAGCTTCCTGTGAGCCACAACTTCTTCCCATTTTTAAAAAAAAATCCCCCCCAATTAAGGCTTCTGTTTCTGATCCTCATCCGTATCCCGTTATTTTCTTTTATCCCGCAATTCTCTGGATGAAATGCCCGGCTCTCAATTAACTGGAGATTTAACGAGGAGGCCGAGTGGTGATGGCGAGGCCCAAACCCAACATCTGGAGCGTGCAGGAGTAGTGGCTTAGTGAAGACCCCTTAATTAAGATGAGGTCATTCCTTCCTCCCTCCCCTCTCTGAGGAAATGATGGATGCTCGATCCCGATGTGTTATTAGGATCCCATCAGCTGCCCGTTAAGTAGCAGGGAAATTGCGGCTTTGATGCGTCAGGTACCTAATGAAGATGAAATTCTGGGAGCAGATCTTCCTGCAGGCTTTGCTCAGCCTTTCCCTACAAAATTCCAGCAAAACCTCCGGATTTTAAACTCCTCCCAAGGAGCAGGGGCTGCTCAACCTCCATCCTCAGCCTTTTCCAGCTTGAGGAGCGATTTTCTCCCCGCCCTTTGGTCTGCACACATCCAAAGGCTTCGGTCTTATTGACTCATCACCGTGTCAAGATCCTGCAGGAAAGTCCTGTTCCCATTATCCATACAAACTGGATTAGATGGGGGATGAAAAGGGCTTGGAAAGGTAAAGCCAGATCTAAGTTTAGTTTCCTAAATGTCAGCACGAGGCAGCTCCTGGCTTCTGTCACGATCCCGAAGAAAAATGAGTTGTTACTCCAGCGGTTTAATTTGTTAAAACTATTTATTGTCCACGAGACGGGAGTTGTCGTGCTTGGTCTTGAAGTGATCCCTAACCCCAGAGGAAAGAGGAATTAAAGGAAGGAAGAATTAAAAGGAAATACATCTTTTTTACTGTTAAAAAATGCGTTGGAAAAATTGCTTCTCTGCGCAGTTCCACTCCTTGAGCAGGATAAGAAACGTTTGGGAATGAAGGGAGGGATTAAAAAAATAAATTAAAAAAAAAGGGCAGAAAAATTTAAACAAAAAACCTGATTTTTGCTCCAGCACAAAAATCCTCCCTTGAAAATGGGCTTGCACCTCAGCAAGCCTTTTATGGGATCTTGGATGCTTGGGGATGTTTGTGTAATTGCTTCTTGTAAATGAGCTGCTCCTCTGCAACACTTTACAGGAAAGCACTTTCCTTTGCCATCTGTTATCCAGTTGTTTTAACTGGCTTTCCAGTTATTTGGAGCAGTCATTTACAAGAACCTTTTTAACCTCCAGAAAATGAAATCATTGAAGCCTCACTGGACTCCCCGTGCCTAAAAACTGAGGGGGCTGAGGGTTAAAACGCCTGAGAGAGGAGCAGGAGTTTTTTGAATCAGCAGTGGGCAACCTAAAAATTGCGAAAAATCTTCTTTTTGAAAGTTCTGAGTGCATTTGTTTATTTGGAGAAAGTGGTTTGGGGGATCTGGGGATGGTTTTTCATCTCTGGGTCACTTTTGGGACGTGTGCCATTATCAGCCAGGGGCCGGTCAATGGAAATGAACTTTGGGGCTAAAAACGGCTTTGGCAAACACAGAGATCATGGAATTATGGGATGGTTTGGGCTGGGAGGGACCTCAAAGCTCATCCAGTCCCACCCCTGCCATGGGCAGGGACACCTTCTACTGTCCCAGGCTGCTCCTGCCTGGCCTTGGACACTTCCAGGGATGGGGCAGCCACAGCTTTTCTGTTCCAAGGCCTCCCCACCCTCCCAGGGAACAATTCCTTCCCAATATCCCATCTAACCCTGCCCCCTTTCAATTCAAAACCATTCTCCCTCATCCTGCCACTCTCCACCCATAAAAGAAATCCCTCTCCCTTCCTTTTATGAGCCCTTTAAGCACTGGAAAGGGCTCTCAGGTCTCCTGGGATCCTTCCCTTCTCCAGGTGAACACCCCCAGCTCTCGCAGCTCTCGCAGGCTGTCAGATATTCCCAGCCTTTCCAGAAAGAAGATCATTCAGTGAAAGTTCAGTTTCTGAAGGCTGGGAGGTGAAGGGTTCCGGTGTCCCTCACCCGCTGGGGTCACCTGCAGGCTTTTCCCACAGAAGATGTTTTGGGATCACCCACAGACCTCAGCACTTCATCTTCTGGGCAGATAAGACCATTCGAAGGGGATAAGAAATGTTTGGGAATGAAGGAAGGGATTAAAAAACTAAAAAAATGGGGGCTGGGAGAGAATTCTCTTTCTCCACGCCCTTTTCCCGCTCTTGGCCACAACCCAAAGCTCTGCTCCTCCTCCTTTTCCCTCGTGCTGGGGACATTTGTGGTACAAAAACGCTTGGCAGGTGGCGGCTCTGGCTGTGGCACGGACAAACACCAACCAAAGTCGTCCTGAGGAGCCAAAAACGGGAATCTGGGCATGTGGAAAACAACAGCCACCCACGGGAAGCTCCGGGATTTTTCCACGTGCAGATGTTGTCGCTGCTGGAGGAGCCTCACCCTGCTCGAGGTGCCGGAGCTGCCGCACCACGGCTTTCCCGGGAAGTTGTTCTGGGCACAGACCGCCTGGCACGGTGTCAGGAGAGGGCTGGGCAGAGATCCTGCTGCGTTCCCACTGGGAAATGAGGGAGCTGCGGTTGGGAATGCTGTGACTGCTGTGGCAGGATCAGGGTTTGGCTCCCTGGTGTCCCAAATCCCCTCTCCCAGCCACCCTTGGCAACCTGAGGTGTAAAAAATCCTCCCGTGCCCCCCTTGAGGTGCCCTCCTGCTTTCCCTGTTATCCCATGGCATGGAGACGTGTCCTGTCCTCTGTGTCTATGGGGAGTGTGTCCCATCAGGGAGGTTCCAAAGGGAATTTAGGTTGGATTTTAGGGAAAGGTTCTTCCCCCAGAGGGTGCTGGGCACTGCCCAGGCTCCCCAGGGAATGGGCACGGCCCCGAGGCTGCCAGAGCTCCAGGAGCGTTTGGGCACCGCTGCCAGGGATGCCCAGGGTGGGGTTGTTGGGGGTCTGGGCAGGGGCAGGAGCTGGATTTGGATAATCCTGGTGGATCCCTTCCAGTTCAGGATATTCCATGATTTCAGGGGGAGCAGAGGGAGGAAAGCTTCTCCTGCCTTGCTGGAAGTGCATGGGCACAGGGAAGTGGGAATGTTGGCTGGATTTCTGCTGGAGAGAGGCAGTGGGAAGGGAAAAAAGTCCAGCAGGAGGGAGAGACAGAAATCTAGTGGAATTATGGATGGTGAGAGGAAAAATCAACATGAGAGCAGTGCTGGAAAACAGGGAGTCTAAAGAGGAAAAAAGGGATTTAATAAGAAATTAAATATAGTGCCTATTGCCTGTCCTGGGAGCGGGGCATGGGTCAGTAATTCATGGAGCAGGTTTCCTTCCAGCTGGGAAAACAGATTCCTTCCTTTTTAAATTCAGTAACAGCTTCAAAAACATGGATGGGAATTAGAGGCCAAAAAAAAGCATGCCCACAAAGCCAAATTTGTTCTGTGGGATGTGGAGAGGTTCAGCCTCGGGGACCTCCAGGTTGGTGCAGTGGGAGCTCTCCAGGGCTGGCAGCCACCAGCACTTCCCTGCAAAACACAGAATCCAGGTGGGAAGAGCCCTTCAGGATCATCCAGTCCCACCAGCATCACCCCAAACCCTGTCCCCAAGGGCCACATCCAGACTCCTCCTGAACACTCCCACAGACAGTGACTGCACCACCTCCCTGGGCAGCTCATTCCAAGGCCTCACCACTCTTCCAGGGAATTTTCTTTTCCAATATCTGAGGGGAAAATTGTTTCCAATCTCCAACCTGCCCCTCCCCTGGTGCAATTTGAGGCCATTTCCTCTCATCTTTTCACTGCCCCCTCCTGTCAGGGAGTTGTGGGGAGCAGTGAGGTCCCCCCTGAGCCTCGCTTCTCCCCCAAATCCCTCAGTTTCTCCTCCCAGGATGTGTTTTCCAGCCTCTGGACGATCCCAGGCATCCTCAGGAAGAGGAGACATCTCCCCAAGTGTGTTTCACCTCAGCCAGAGAGAGTATTGTGCGGGTTTGGGCCAAATTCAGGGGAAACGTCCAAAAAGAACGTCTCCCCAAAGGAAGGCAGGTTACAGCCACCCCTCCCCTGCCAGGTTTGGGAAAAAAGAGATTTTCCTCGGAGGAAAGTGAAGTAAAGAAACCTATTTATTTAACAAACACACAAGAAAGGAATAATAAAGCTAAATAATAAAACCTCTCACTGTGGAGAGGAACCTGGGAAGATTTTAAAGTCCTTCTGTGGGTCTGGTCTCTCTCCTCCTCCTCGGAGCTGGGTCAGCCTGGGCCCCCTCCGGGCCTAAGGTGGAAATTTTCCCAGTGAGTTCTGGTGTTCTGATGTTGAAACAGTCCAGAAGAGAAGAAGGGAAAAGCCAAAGTCCCAGAAAGAATCTTAACTCTCAGTCTCTCTCTGGAGAAACAGAGCCGAAAAGCTGAGAGAAGCAGAAAAGGGTGCTTCCTTCCCTCCTCAGCAGCAGCAGCAGCTAATCTCTGTGTCCTTGAAGCACAAACTGTTTTGAAAAGTTCGCTCTGTTTTTTCTCTCTCTCTTGTACCCGGTTTTAAAGGCCCAGAAAGGCTCAGGATCATATCTGGGCATAGAGCGGTGATAGGGGGTACAACAGCATAAAGTCACCCCAAGACAAGTATGAAAAAAAAAAAAGAAGAAAATCAGGTTCTAAACGCTCTGAGCTTTCTGAGTGTTTATAAAAATAAGACAAATTTTCAGTGTAAAAGAAACATTGGGTTTTTTTTCATTATTATTTTCACCTCCCCCCCCCCCCAAACTTTTATCAGAATATTTTGAGCGTTTCCATCAACAATAAAACACGAGAAAAGTGGAGTGTCACAGTGGCATCACCGGGATGTCCCCAGGGGATGGCACCTCCCATTTCTACAAATCCAAACAAATCCAGTAAATCCAGCACTTTTTAGGGAACTTCCAGACGCCTGGAGTCAATGGGAGGCTGATTATCGACGTCGATGGTGCAGGAGTTTCACTCAGGAACTCTGTCAGACATTGGGAAATATTTCCTAATTGCATTTTCTTGTTGAACATGACCAAATTTCCCCTGTCTGTGTCCCTGGATCCTTCAGGATCCCCTTCCCTCCTTCCCGTGGTGCTGAGTCAGTGCTTTCCAGGGGCCTTTTTTGGAGGAGTTACAGAGCTTTTTTTCCGATGGAAATCCATAATTTGCGACGAGCAGATGGTTCTGATTCCAACTGGAGCCTGCACTGGATTCGGATGGAAACAGAGCAGCTTTGGACTCGAATTCCCAGAATTTGGCAAGCGGGAAATATTCCGGAGCCATTCCACCTCTCCCAGGAACGGATGGGATGCTGGGTGGTGGTTCCAATAGGAGCAGGCTAGAATGAAAGAGGATATTATGGAAAACGAGATATCCCTGTGATCCTTCAAATTCAATCCTTCAAATTCAAATTCCTTCAATGAGGGGAAAAAAAATCAGAGCAGCAAAGGGAAAGAACCGAGGAGAAGAAGCACCAAAAGTCCAGAAGGGATAAAAATCTGTGGAGGAGGGAGAAGTTCAGAAGGGGAGGAACCCAATCCAGCATTTTTAAAGGAAAAGAAAGTGGATATGGACAAGAATGCCCAGGGCAGGGGGTTGAAACTGGGGAATTTAAGGTCCTTTCCAACCCAAACCATTTATAAGAATAAAGAATCTTTTCCATTCTTCTCTGAGGGGAAAAACGGAAGAGGAAATTTCTCTGGAAACTTCTCATCTCTTTATAGATGTCCAGACCTCTGTGCTTTACTGGAACGTCCCAACAACAAATAAATCTTGGGAAGGTGAATTGTATCGAAATAAAAATCGAGTTTATATTGGTTTTACCTCGAGACCAAAAACATCCAACAAACATCTCCCACTTATTTCCTGTTTTGTGTCGCTGGCTCTCGGTCATCATTCGACCACAGCTGAGTCCAACCTCCTCAGAGAAGTCCCTGGTGGTTTTTCCGTGCCCACAGCAGATGTGGAAGATTGGATGGCACGAGCTGGTGCCCGGCTCTGGTTCCTTTTCTCACATGGGTTGATGGGAAGTTGTGATTCAAGGCTGAGCTTTTCAAACTCCCTGGGGCTTTCTCCTGGATTTCACAGCCTGGTGGCCCTGGGAGGACTTCTACAACTGCTTCTTCTCTGTAATGCCCTCGTGAGACAAAAATAAAATCACAAGTTCCTTATTTTGGCTTTAAAACCAGCTCAGCCACAGCACATGCTGCCCATCTCCAGCAGCAGCCGTGCTTCTGCATTCGGGGAAAACCTTCCCAAACTGGACTAAAAATTGATGAGGCAGGAGCAAATTGTGAGAACTGCAGGGTAGAGCCTCCACTGGGCTCTTCCACCCCAAAAAAAAATCCAGCTGCTCACAGGTAACGTGAGTTTTATTCTTAGTAATTGCTTGAAATTTCCACAGAGTCATAAAATTTCTTTAAAAAACACTTTTTTTTCCCCTTTGGAGCATCAAAATTCCTCTTTGCCCTGATTCCTGTGGAAATTTTGGCATGGATTGGAGCAATCCTGTAGCTGATCACCCTCTGCTGTTGTTTTACCCATTTCTTGTGTGTCACTGAACCAGCTCAGCTCAAGACTTTCCTTTCCTGCTGCAGCTTCAGGAGACCAAATCCATGTGGAGGTGAAATCTGAATGATCTTCAAAATTCCCACAAAATTTCAAGTTCTCGCCAGGTCATCCCTCAGCCATGAAGTTTTGGGAATCCCCCCAAATTAATTTGATATTGATATGACTAAAAAAGGAGGGAGGTGGTGGCGGAGTTCAATGTGTTGACACAAGAGGAGATTTGAGCTTGAGAGCCAGGAATGAGGAGCAAAGATTTATCACAAGGCAGAAACAGCTCCAACAGCAGACTTGGAAAGTGTAGGGACAAATAATCCCAGAATCCCAGAATCCCTGAGGCTGGAAAAGCCCTCCCAGCCCAGCGAGGCCAAGCTGTGCCCGATGCCCACCTTGTCACCCTGCCCAGAGCGCTGAGTGCCACGTCCAGGCACTCCTTGGACACCTCCAGGGATGGGCACTCCAAACCTCCCTGGGCAGCTCTTTCCAAGGCCTGACCTCCCTTTCCATGAGGAAATTGCTCCTGGTGTCCAACCTGAGCCTCCCCTGGCCCAGCCTGAGGCCGTTCCCTCTCCTCCTGTCCCTGTACCCTGGGAGCAGAGCCCGACCCCCCCGGCTGCCCCCTCCTGTCAGGGAGTTGTGCAGAGCCACAAGGTCCCCCCTGAGCCTCCTTTTCTCCAGCCTGAGCCCCTTTCCCAGCTCCCTCAGCCGCTCCTGGGGCTCCAGCCCCTTCCCAGCTCCCTTCCCTGCCCTGGACACGCTCCAGCCCCTCCAGGGCTCTCCTGCAGGACCCAGAACTGGGCACAGCCCTCGAGGGGCCTCTCAGTGCCCGGCACAGAGGGACAATCCTGCCCTCACTTCTCACAGACCTCACTTCATTTCTATTTTGTCTCTGGGTTTCCTGAGCCTGAAATTCTTCCCAGCATGCACAAATCCAGCGGTGACTTTGCTCTGGGACCACAGCCAGGCCTGTGGGACATGTGGTCAGTGTCCCAGTCCCCTCCTGGCTGCACATCCCCCAGAACAACCCCTGCCTTCCACAAAGCCCTCTCCTCGTGCTGAGCTGTACCAACCAAACCACGGGATAACGTGTCAGGACTCGACTCCTAAAGCATTCCACAGGTATTCAGGGAATTCTGACAGCTTTGTCAGGTCAGGGGCTGAGAGCTGCTGGGTCTGGCGTCCCTTGGGCACCCGAAGTTACGGAATGTCGGGATGATATTTTACCGCAGGACCTGTTCCCTCTGCTCAGGTGGGAGCTCTTTGCTCCTTTCCTCTGGGCACGGTTTTGTTGTGCCACTGCCAGGCTGTGCAGGCTGAGATCGTGCCCAGGTTCTCCCACTCCTGGGCCTTGCCGTGGCATCCCGGGAAAGGACGACTTTCCTGACAGGAGGAGGGATGAGTAAGCAGCAGTGGCAGCATCCTGGAGCAGCTGTGCCATGAATTTTTGCCCTGAGATTTGTGGAATGTGGCGGAAAACTGAGCCGACCTCCCAGCACAGCTGTCCCTGCCACTTCCCGGGAAATCTGTGCTCTGAATGAATCAGCTGGGAGTGAACAGAGAGAGATTTTCCCTCATTTCCACACTGCCTGCTCTGAGTTTGGGACAGAGAGTGGAACGGATCCATGGAACCTGAGATTCCTAAAAAACAAAAGCTGTTTTCCAGCAATATAAAGGCACCGGAATTATCAAAAGAAGAGAATTCCTTGTGTTTGGTGCTGTGCAGGTGGGGAGGTGCAATCCTGAGCTTCCACACCAGCCCTCTTCCTGCTGAATTATGTGGAACTGGAGTTAAAAAACCCCCAGCAGGATCCAAGATTATCAGGAGAGAGATCCAAGGCTTTTTCCTCACGGCCTGGCAAGCAAAGAAGTTTCATCAAGGCCTTTTCCAGCCTCTTTTTTTGCTTCCATCCCTGTAAATGAAATATTTATGCACCCAAAGGCCCACCAGGCCCCTCAGCAGTGACTGATTCCCTCAGCCCTCCATTTCCCCGGAAAGGAAGGAATTTCTCCAGGAAATCAGTTTGTCACTTGAACATAAAAGACCACTCTTGTCCCGCTGCTCATCCCGGTGCAAAGCCAGGCCTGGTTTAACTGGGAGATGGTGGATCACAGGGAATGTTTCAGCAGCACCACATTTTAGGGAAGTAACTTTGCCTCATTCCTTCGAAATTTCCAGGCTGAAATTCCCAGTGAGGGAAAAGGGACACGAAGCTTCCCAGCTGTGTTGTCACCTCCTGCACTTCACCTGGGAGATTCTCTGCTAGCTGATGGGCCTGAGGAATTTTTCAGGCTGGATTTTACTCCTTGCACAAGTTTCTTCTTGGGATTTCTTTGCTTCTCTTTTAGGGTTTCACCATTATCCAGCCAGAGCTCATTTTTTTCCCAGTTTGGACAAATGATGATGATGCTGGGACAAAGTGGGACACACCTTCAGCTGCCCGCCCCTCCTGTCACCCCCCTCACAGCGGAGTTGCACCTCAGTTCTTTCCACTTCTCAAACACAAACCCTTTTCCATACTGTGCGGTGAAAAGTGTGGGATTTGCTGCAGAAAATCAGGGAGTGAGGTGTTTTTGGGATCACAGTTCCGTTCCCAGTGCCTGCAGAGGCTGGAGGCTGAAATTTATTCTCTCAGATCAATTTGCTCTGTTTCACACTGGGCTTCCTGACCCGTGAAATTTGGGGTTAAACATTTTAGTGTCTCTGTCCAGGAGGGCACGGCTGAAGTGATTTATCCCAAATCCCAGGGCCAGCAGGGAGAGGAGCTGCATTCCCATCACCCAGCTCTGCCTCCGGCCCCAAAAGTCCCACAGGTGCCTGCACGTGGATTTAGAGGGCTGGGAGGTTCAAAAAGCAGCTTTTAGAGCCATCCCATCTTGTCTCTGTCACACACCACAAAAACGGGTCCCCAACCAGCAGGGCCCTTTCCTCCTTTCCCACTGAAAATGTGTGAGGATTCCCATCCCAAAAACAACTTGGAGAGGCACCTGGAGGAGCCCTGCCTGGACTTGCCCCCTTGGAGATCTGGCAGCAGTGGTTTGGTCTGGCCAGGCCACCTATGAAATTTTTTCTCCCTCTGTTCCATTAGTCCAGAGAAGCGCAGATGTGATCCTAAAGCTGAAGAAACCTTTCCCAGACATTTCCATGTCTTTGTGGGGATTTTTTTTTTCACAACAGAGTGACCAGGCCAACGAGGGCTTTGTGCAGAGGAGCTTTCCAAGATCTCCAAGGTCTCCACGAGGTCGCAGCGCTGGTGAGGCCACACCTCAGTTCTGGAGCCCTCACTTCAAAAAAGGACATTGAGGTGCTGGAGTTTGAGAATCCCAGATCCTAAGGATTGGAAGAGACCTTCAGGATCATCCAGTCCCACCAGCATCACCCCAAACCATGTCCTCAAGGGCCACATCCAGACTCTTCCTGAATATTTCCAGAGATGGTGACTCCACCACCTCTCTGGGCAACTCATTTCAAGCTTTTTCCAATGAAAAAAAAATTCTGATATTTAATGTGAATATTCCCCTGGAAGCTTGCCCGTCCTCAAGCGATTGTTCCTTAAATAGCTGGAAAACTCCAAGGAATTTCCCAGCTTTGAACTGGTATCTTGCTTTAAAACTGGTTTTTCTTCCTGATTGCAGAGCACAGTGTCCCGAGCTTCCTGAAAATCGACCCTCATCAGCTTTATCTGGGGGAATTCTGATTAGGAATGGTAAAGTGAAATCTGAATTTCTCATCTTGGCCTGTCCTGATTCCCTCCCTGACAAATCCAGGGACACACAGACGGATTGTGCTGCTTCCAGAGGAGTTGCATCAGCAGCAACCCAGAGCAGGTTTTGGCTCTTCACTTCTCCAGTTGCTTCATCCATCCCCCCTCAACACCACAAATATCGGTGCTATTTGAACCTAATTATGTTTTTCTTTCTAAACCCAGCCCCATCGGAAGCTTCCTGCCCTTATTTGGGTGAGTAACAAAGGAGAAATATGATTTTTTTCTCTCTCTCTTTCCCTTTTAAGTTGTTCAACTTCAACACTAATAAAGGTATTATGTGGAGTCATCTCCAAACTATATCCCATATATCATTCCCAGATAAAGATCTTTGTCTGGGACTTTGTCTGAGGAGGATAATGTTTCACTCCTGGCGCCTGGGAGTCTCCTCTTTCTAACACAACACATATTTGTTATACTCTTACTAAACCTGCCTGGCTTCAGTGCCCAAAAATCAGTTTGCACTTTGATTTTTCGAGCCAATTAACGAAGATCATCAGCCCATTCCTTCTCCTCTGGCTGCTGGATGCGAAGAAAACACTGGGAATTGGTGGAGGAGGTAGGAAAAGGTTTGTGTCCCACATCCCATGAGGGTGGAAGTTGTGGAGCAGTCCCACAGCAATCTGGGTGCACTTTCAAACCCCCACAGGGTCGTTTTCTTTGGTGGGAATTAGGGAATTGGGGATGTGCCTGTGTGAAATCAATCTCTGCAGGAATCACAGATTCTCCTTCAAATTTGGGTGAGTTCTGGGAATAATTTAAAACCCCGGAGGCTCCAAAACACCAAAACTTTGCCCTTTGTGTTTTGGATTAAAACTCTTTGGGTGTTTTCATTTTGTGTTTGGGTGTTTTCATTTCAGTTTCTAAGACCTAAACAAACCTGTGTGTATCCAAAATATGAGGGATGAAAGTGGAGAAGGAACCTTAAAAGCCTGACACAGGGAATTCAAGGGGAGCCTCCCAGGTTTTCCTCCTGTGCTGACGCATCCCCAGCAGCACAAATTCCTCAAGCAGGAAAATTCAAGGAGTTCAGTGAGATCTACTCAAGGCACATTTGAAAAAAAAAAAAAAAATGCAAGAAAATTGTTTAAAGCTCTTGCTCATCGTTTATAAAATCTTTGATTTGATGAGTAGCTCCCAAAGTTAAAGGATTTAATAAAAACCCTTAATTAAAAAAAAAAAAAAAAAGTAATAAAAAACCACCCCCAAAACCCCAAAACAGGGTTCTTATCTCCCACGTGCTGAGGTCCAAGGGGTCCCACCAGTTTTATCCTGCAGATTTCTGCAGGTTGGCTCCAGGAAGGTGGCAGGCAGCAGATTCCAGCCCTTCCAGAGGTTTCTCCTCATCCTCCAGGAACGCTGGAGCTCTGGAGCCCCGTTTGGATTGGAAGGAGCCTCTGCAGGGCTGAGACCTGAGCAGAAGGGGGTGGAACGAGCCCAACAATTTAAGGTGGGTGATAGCACCAAAGAAAAAGCAGACCTGGAGGAAAACTTGAGCTCAGCTTAGTGCTGAGCTTAGCTTGGGAAATCATGGAACAGCCACATCCCTGCAGCCACTAGGGAGCTGCCTGGTTCCATGGGATGCTCCCCCTCTGGTATTTCAATCCCAGCTCCAAAGCCTGGAGCTGGCAGAAATCCCCTGGGTTGCTGGCATCCCGTGGATTCTTCCTCTATAAACCACTCAAGGGTCTGAATCAGGATATTTATCCCTCCTGATTCCCCCATCCCACTGGATATGGAATTGGGGTGAGGAGTTCCTTCCTGTTCCTTTCTCTGTTCCAAAAAGTGAAGAAGTGTTGGAGCTGCTTCTCCAAGGAAAATTCACTTCCTTGCTCCTCCACTTGTCCCCACATGTGTTGAATTATTTCATTTTATTTAGGATCCCATGGTAAAAAAATCTAAGAAATCTGGGAATTACATCTGCCAACTGCAGCAGGGAATCTCCCACATTATTTTATTTTATATTTTATATTTTATATTTTATATTTTATATTTTATATTTTATATTTTATATTTTATATTTTATATTTTTGTTTTATTTTCTTTAATATATTTTATTTTATTTTATATTTTTGGTGGGGTTTTTTATTTTACTTTATTTTACTTTATTTTACTTTATTTTATTTCATTTCCATTTCTATCTCTTCCCACCTGTTTTCCCTGTAGTTTGAATGAGAGAGGGAAAGAGGGACTAATTAGGTTTAAAAATGTGTCTTACTGAAGGTAAATATCAAATAGAGTGAATTCCTACCTTTTCCTGGACTCCTTGTATTTTTTTCCTGTTGGAAATCCTTATCATTGCCCTTTTCCAAACCCATCCAATGCTTTGTGCACTTGCCAGCCAAATGCTGGAAGAAATCACTGTGGAAAACCCAGAATTTTCTTTGTGGGTTTGTTTGTGGGGGCTCGGGAGTGGGATTTGGACCAATGTGGTTCTCTGAAGAGCAGGGGAAAGAAAGTGTGGGATTATTCCTTGTAAAAACTCTGGAAAAGGGGGTGTCCACTGATTAATGATCCCATGGATCACGCGGTTAATGTGGATTCATAACAAATATAATGAGGAATTGTCTCTCCTTGAGAAATTAGTGGAGGAACCACTATCAAAGGCGGGAAGAGCCCTTCAGGATCACCCAGTGCCACCCCACCACCACCCCAAACCCTGTCCCCAAGGGCCACATCCAGACTCCTCCTGAACACTCCCACAGACAGTGACTGCACCACCTCCCTGGGCAGCTCATTCCAAGGCCTCACCATTCTGTGAAGGAAAAATTGTTTCCAGTCTCCAATCTGACACATCCTGGGAGGAGCATCTGAGGGAGCTGGGGGGGCTCAGTCTGGAGAAGAGGAGGCTCTGGGGGACCTCACCAACCACCTGTGTCAGTCTCAGAATTCCAGAATCCTCAGGGTAGGAAGAGGCCTTCAGGACCATCCAGTGCCACCCCAGCAGCACCAGCATCACCCCAAACCCTGTCCCCAAGGGCCACATCCAGACTCCTCCTGAACACTCCCACAGACAGAGACTGCACCACCTCCCTGGGCAGCTCATTCCAAGGCCTCACCACTCTGTGAGGGAAATTTTCTTTCCCAATCTCCAACCTGCCCCTCCACACTCAGTGACCCCTTGGGGCTGGATTAACAACCCAATCCACCAAAACGATGTTCATTCCAGAAGGATAAACCCAGGAACACCCACCTGGCACCTTCCCTGGCTCTTCTCCAGGCCCTTTGGAGGAGCAGCTGGGGCACAGCCGCCCCTGGGCCGCTCACATCCTTGGGGGAATTCCAACGGATTGGATGATGAATGCTGTGCTTTGAGGATATTATTCAGCACTTCATCTGTCCAAGAGCCCTTCTGGACGTGCTGTCCTCGGTGTCACTGCTCTGAGTCACAGCTCACGAGGGAAACAACTGTGTTTGCTTTGGGCTCTCAGCCCAGCATCCAACCTCAGCACTTTCTTCTGGTCCACCTGGCCTCAGCTTTCTTCCAAATTTTCCCAGGAGCTTGTTAAAATAACGCTGAGGTTGTCTCATTTCATGTTGGTGGAGGCGATGGGGAAATTTCTTGCGGGAGGAAAACAACACGTGGGGAAGCGGGGCAGTGTTTTCTTAGCCTAAATAAATTTTTTGTGCTCTCAAGACAGAACCATATAGAAAATGTAGTACGAAAAATGCTCCACCTGCCCAAAACCCTTCTGGAAGAGATGAAGAACATTTTTGTATCTGGTCAAAGAATGGTTTTGTTGGTCCCACAGCCCCCTCGTGCTTTTGTTGTCAGAGAAATTTTAAATCAGTTCCAGAGCAAGAAAAGAAGTAAAACAAGACACAAATGTGTGTGAAGTGGAATCAAGAAATGGAGAAAGGTCCATGTTGGTTTTTGGGGACTGGTCTCGAGTGTTTGGGTTATTTTATCCATAGTGAAGTTCATGGAATCTTGGAATGATGGAATGGTTTGAGTTGGGAGGGACCTTAAAGATCATCTTGTTCCAAAACCATGCCCTGGGCAGGGACACCTCCCACTGTCCCAGGTTGCTCCAAGCCCCAATGTCCAACCTGGCCTTGGACACTTCCAGGGATCCAGGGGCAGCCACAGCTTCCCTGGGAATTCCATCCCAACCTCTCCCCACCCTCCCAAGGAACAATTCCTTCCCAATATCCCATCTAAGATTTTCATGGACTGTGCAGAAGCAGAAGAGGAAAATCATCTGTGTGTGTTTAATTCATGCCCACATAATTTTGAAGTTCAGAGTTGTCCTGAATCAAGACTTTTTTTTAAGTGTATATTGAATTTTTCCTAACTTGAATCCTGGATAAATGATCCCTTTTCAGTAAATTCATGACGGACCGAACTCCTTTTTCTGGACTGTGATCTCTAATTCTTAGCACTATTTTTAACTCTCTACAATAAATCCAGTCAATCTGGCCTTGCAGTTCTGTCTCATATTTCAAAAATATTTTGCTGGCAAAGGAGCTCTTTCTTCCTGTCTTTCTTTTTGAATGCAACAGCGAACGCTTGAGAACTGGGACAGAAGTGAGGCCTTGCACCATCCTGGCTGTCACCTCTTCTTTCAGAGCTGCAGGGACAGGTGAGATGAGAATTTCAAACTCTTCAGGGCTCTGTCACTCGTTGTTGTTGGCCTGAGGAGCCACCAGCTGCTGCAGTCTGGTGCCACTTCACAGGCACCTCCTGAGGGATTTAAAGGAGGTTTTCAGTAATTCAGGACCAGGGCCCTTCTTAAATGACCTGGAATCTGTGGGATTCCAGAGAATCTCTGGAAATCTCCTGAATCTCTGTGAAGTGAGGATGTGGCAGGCAGGAGCTGCAGGAACGGTTCAAGAACCACCAGGAAGCGTCCCCAGGGTTGTGCCCCAATTTGTGCTCGGTCACCAAGTGCTGCTTGCAAGGGTTTGTTGGTTTTTCTCTTTAATATGGAAAATTTGGAGGCACCAGTGATGGGTTCTGTTTGCTCCTGGATTTCCTGGAAGCCTGGAAGGGTCTTGATCAGGATGGAGGAGGGAGCTGAGGACAGGGGAAGGAATGGGAAATAAATCAAGACCAAGAACAGGAAGCCAGCTGAGGGTCTGACATCCAAGACAAGCTGGGCACAGGGCTGGAATCACACCTGGAATGGGCTCAGGAAACATCCCAGGGCTCAGGAGTCCTGCAAAGGCTGCAGGGAAGATGCAGGCAGGGTCGTGGCTGCTTCCATAGGTGGGTGGGGGCCAACATTCCAGATGCTTTGTGGCCTCCTGGAGACCTCCTGGAGGCCAGTGGAAGCTCCCTTGCCTGGCTGGTGCTGTCAGTAGCCAGGCAGTGTCCCAGCTTCAGATCCCTGATGTCCATCATGGAGTGAAAATACTTCCATGGAACTGCATGTGATGGCCTGAACGATGGATAAATTATTAGGAGAAGCCAATGGTTGAGAAGTGCAGTTTGGAAAAGAATCACTTCCATGGATAAAAGAGGGACAATCCTGGAGAGAAAACTCTAAAAATTGCCTGGGTGGAGAACAACCGGGGTTTGGAGTTGGTCCTGGACCAGGTTGGACAGGGCTTGGAGCAACCTGGGACAGTGGAAGGTGTCCCTGCCCATGGGAGGGGGTTGGACCTGGATCTGGATGATCTTTAATGTCCCTTTTAAGCAAAATCACTCCATGATTTGGTGATTTTATGGTTCAAACAAGGCTCCGTGTGATGGTGCCTGAGACACTGAGGGACAGGGATGACTCTGATGTTAAAGTTAAGCTTGCTCAGAAGTTTTTCCAAGCTGGAGCCCCGTGCCAGAAGCTAGGAAGCCAATTTTGGCAGTGAGGCAGCAAAAACCTTAAATAACTTTCACCACAATTAGGCCTAGAAAATTCACTTTTCACACCCAGCAGTTGAGCTCATTATCCTATCTCCTGCGAAAACACAACGGGGGCATTGTTTGCCTCGTGAAGAGCAGCAACAAAGGGCAATTGCTGAGCTGAGATGTCAGGAGAGGATTTCAGTGCTGAGGTGAAGGCTTTGATGTGGCACAGAACGGTGGCTCAGACAACAGGTGTTGCACTCCATCCACTCCGAGCAGCTGAAATTACTTGCAAAATCCCTTTTTAAAAATGCAAATCTGCATTTAAATTCATTAAATGCACTCTGGCTCATTGTGCATTCACCATTGCCTGGCAAAGCTGCAAAATCAAAATGCAAACCCAGGTTGCAGCTTGTTAAAAACTGGGCAGATCCAACAGCAGCGGCTTCTGAGGCTCCAGGAGATCAAATCCAGATCGGAGGAGGGGTTTTATTTCAAACTCAAGATTCGTTTGCCAGGCACAAACAAAACAAGGGTGAAAGCAAAGCTCTTTCTTCTCACCTTTCTCTTTTCCCACCCCTGGGGTGCTACGAAAAGAGCAGAGATGCTCTGCCACCTCTCGCTCCGGTGGTTTGATGTTTGTATGGCAGCAGAATCAAGGATTTGCTGTGCTGAGCTCTCTGCAAACCTGGCCAGATTCTCTCCCAGAAGATTTACAGTCTTTCGACCATAATAAGCAAAGTTACATCTTAATAATTTCTTTTTTTTCTCTTCAGAACTGGCTGTGGCTCAGTGGGTCCAAACCCTGTGTGGAGGTTCCTCTTCATAATTTAAATTCAGTGGTAAAATCAGGAATAGAATCTCGCTGGTTCTAAGGCAGCTCTAAAAAGCTCTGCCTATTTTAGAGTTTTACCTCAACATCTTTCAGGCACTTTTTAGAGCGTCCTCTCAGTTTCAGGAGTTTTGGCTTCGCAGAACATTCAAACTCCGAAATAAAACAAAGTCTAAGGGAGAAATAAAGGGGGGCAGGCAAGGGGCTGGAAAACACATCCTGGGAGGAGCAGCTGGGGGAGCTGGGAAAGGGGCTCAGCCTGGAGCAGAGGAGGCTCAGGGGGGCCCTCACTGCTCCCCACAACTCCCTGACAGGAGGGGCAGTGAAAGGATGAGAGGAAATGGCCTCAAATTGCACCAGGGGAGGGGCAGGTTGGAGCTTGGAAACAATTTTTCCCTCCCAGAGGGGTGAGGCCTTGGAATGAGCTGCCCAGGGAGGTGGTGCAGTCACTGTCTGTGGGAGTGTTCAGGAGGAGTCTGGATGTGGCCCTTGGGGACAGGGTTTGGGGTGGTGCTGGTGCTGCTGGGGTGGCACTGGATGATCCTGAGGGTCTTTTCCTCAGGAGGGATCCTCTGACACTTCAGGCACTGCAGCCTGACCGGAAAGTGATAAAGTTGCATCACCATTTCGTATCAGGAGTTGTATTTTCCACAGTCCTTCAATAACCCCTGGCACGGAGTCTCCAGCCCCTTTCTTGTGGATGTCCCATCCCTGGAAGTGTCCAAGGCCAGGCTGGACAGGGCTTGGAGCAACCTGGGATAGGGGAAGGTGTCCCTGCCCATGGGATCATCTGAATGATCTTAAACCTTCTCACCTGACCCATTCCATGATTCTCGTTTGCAATGCAGCCGCGCACACCTGAAATATTCCATGAGTTCCTTGCTGTGCCAACGCCCATCCCGGTCCTGGGGATGGATCTGATCCAACGCTCAGCCCTGCACTGGGATCACAGTTTTCCTTGGATTACGCAGCGCTTACAAACCAACCCAGTTTTCAACACCTCAGCACCAACCTGAGCTCCTGCACTGGAACCACGGCAATCCCGGCTTGGATTTGAGAGAGGCTTTGGAAAGGCTCAGTCCTGACAGGTACCCGTGAGGTGAGGAATTCAGGGCAGCCGTGAGCTATAAATAGCCACCTGTGACTTGCTGAGGATGATGTGAGAGGCTCCTCTCTGGGAAAACCCTCAGGGCAGGAAAATTCCTTCAGGAGCCAAAAAGGCATCTCGGGGTGTTTCAACCAACATCAGGAGCTTCACGCTGCATAAATAGCCGAGATTTCAGGATAATGAGCCTTTAAATGGTGTATAGGGATAACATTCCAGTTCAGAGCTGTGCTTTTCCCAGCTGGGAAGAGAAATAATCCATCGACTACTCTGTGAGCAACTGTTTTGAAGAGCATATGTTCACCTCTAACGGGTTCTTTGTAAAAGCTGTGTCAATTCATTTTAACCCCTACAGAACCAGGCTCCAAGTTCCACCTCCATTTCCTTCACCAAACATTCCCAAATTAAATATCAGGAATATGCCTGGAGTGGGATGGGCTTTGTGGAGCTGCCTCTTCTGCAGCTGAGGGTTGGAACTGGATGATTTTAAGGTCCTTCCCAACCCAGGTGATTCTGTGATTCTCTGATTTAGTTGGAAAATCCCCCCAAGATCATCCAGTCCAACCATTCTCCCACCACTAAACCACGTCCCCAGGTGCCACTTCCACATGGCTTTTAAATCCCTCCAGGGATAATGAGTCAAGAACTTCCCTGGGCAGCCTGATCCAATATTTGCCAACCCTTTCTGTGAGGAACTTTTCCCCGGTATCCAATCTAAACACCCCCTGAGTTGTTTGGGGTGGGTGAAGAAGCAGGAAAGCAGCAAGTGCCAAAGCACCAATTAGTGCCAACCGAGATGGAACAAAGATAAGGGATTAAACCGCAGAATCCACAGCGACTGAGCCTGGCCCGGTTTAACCACAGAGCACAGAATCTCCAACCACAGCAATCAGATGATGTGACCAATATTCAGCATGGGGATCCGCAGAGAACAGCTCCAGCGCCGGGAAACCATTCTGGGAACGTTCGTTTTCCGTGCCTGCAAACATCCCTCCAGAGCAGCCTCGCGTGTGCTGGGCAGTTCTTTCTCTCCTCAGCTGCAGCAGATGTTTTTGGGGTGTGGTACTGATGGAAAGGAGGGAACCTGCTTGGATTTTAGGGCACTGCAGTGTGAGCAATGTATGCCTTTTAGGGTTGCCCTAAAAGTGAACACTCACATGTGCTTTAACTGCCCAGCTGGTCAAAAATTAGGCTTAAAATGGCACATCTGGTCTCAAATAATTCCCTTCACTTTTTCATAGGCCCTGTTGGAGATTTTAAACGAGTGGAGCATGGATGAAGCCACTCAGGAGAAGAGGAGGCTCGGGGGGACCTCATTGCTCCCCACAACTCCCTGACAGGAGAGGCAGTGAGGGGGGTGTCGGGCTCTGCTGCCGTGTCCCAAGGAAAAGGAGGAGAGGAAACGGGCTGAAATTGCACCAGGGGAGGGGCAGGTTGGAGATTGGAAACAATTTTTCCCTCACAGAGTGGTGAGGCCTTGGAATGAGCTGCCCAGGGAGGTGGTGCAGTCACTGTCTGTGGGAGTGTTCAGGAGGAGTCTGGATGTGGCCCTTGGGGACAGGGTTTGGGGTGATGCTGGTGCTGCTGGGGTGGCACTGGGTGATCCTGAAGGGCTCTTCCCACCTTGATGATCCTGGGATTCTGAAAAGTCTCCCCTCCTGACTCAGGCTCATGAATTCACCCCACTAAATCCCCTCATCCCACTCCTTGCCTTCCCTGCTGCCGTGTCCTTGTCCAAATCCACTCTGGCAGCGCAGAGCTCCCTCCCAACTCCAGGACAAACCTCTCCAGCCTCTCCCTGTGCTGCATTTCCAGCTCCACAGCTCCCAGCAGACACAAGACCTGTTGTGCTCAGTGTAAATATCTGAAATAATAACGGGAAGCTTTTCATAGCCTTCAAAGCTCTGCCCTAAATCTTCCAGCTGCAGATCCCATGTGGATTTCATTAGGACAGGACGATACTGCAAGTTGGAATCCAAGGTTTGCCTGAGCAATAAAAGGGGGCAGTTCCCACCTATTTAAACTCACAGCATCTTCTTACAGCTCATCACTGCTCGTAAGGGATTTCTGAGACTCTTGTTAAAGAGATTTGGGCCTCTAAAAAGCTTTTTTTAACTGAAGTGGATCAGTTTGTGAAGTCAAATAAAACATTGCTCTCTTTGTTCTTCTGCTCACAGAAATGCCAGCTTTGGGCTTCCCTTCCCTTCCCTTCCCTTCCCTTCCCTTCCCTTTTTCTTTTCTTTCACTGCGTTGTTTGTTCTCCTCTGTACCAGGGCAGGAGGAAGGATCCCTAAAAATCCTGCAGGAAAAAAGCTGAGAAATACTCCTTAAATAATCCAATCCATCAGGTTAGAATCATAGTTTGAGCAGCTACAATTTTGGGATAACCTGAGAGATTCAGGTTGTCTTTACCCATCCTAAACCACCCATGTTTCATATTCCAAATCCCAAATAATAAATATTTCCCCCCTCTCCTGGTCCTTTCCCTCAGTTTCTGTGTCCTGCTGCCAGAAGGTTTCGAGGAGGATGGAAGAT
The DNA here is from genome assembly GCA_013397725.1 of Rhagologus leucostigma. Classification (NCBI taxonomy): domain Eukaryota; kingdom Metazoa; phylum Chordata; class Aves; order Passeriformes; genus Rhagologus; species Rhagologus leucostigma. Next base: position 35,305 of record VZTD01001816.1, read on the forward strand.
GCTTTGCAAGTTAAGAACTACTAATGAGAACTGGACATGGGAGAGAACAAAAATACGTCCTCAGAGGTTTTGAAGGAAAAGTTCTTGTGGTGGGGGATCCAAATTAAAGCCAAACCTTCCCCAGGGGCACAGAAAGCTGGGATTTGAACAAGGTGGGTGGAGAAATTTAAATTATCTCAATATATAACAGGGGAAGCTGTGCTGGCCAGTGCAGATGGCAGGGGTGGATGGATGGATGGATGGATGGATGGA
>VZTD01001816.1:36042-93965 GCA_013397725.1 Rhagologus leucostigma
GGATGGATGGATGGATGGATGGAGGGATGGAGGGATGGATGGATGGATGGATGGAGGGAGGCATGGATGGATGGATGGATAGATGGAGAGATGCATGATGGATGGCTGGATGGATGGAGGGATGGATGGATAGATGGATGAGGAGCTGCTGCACCTTCCCCCTCCTCCCTCACACGTAATTCCATAGTAAATACGGGATTTTCCTGGGACTGAACAGCACAAAGGCTGTAAATCTATGGATACAATTGAAGCCCTCAGTGGATTTAAAAGCTCAGCATCCTTAAACAAGGACATTCCTCTTCCAAAGGGGCATCTCCCTGTGTTGGCAGATGAATCCTGAGGAATATTTCTGGGAAAAGGCATTTTATGAATCAATTCTACATTTCTCCTCTGTGGCCACTAATTCCAAGTAGCTGGATGGGATTGCTCCAAGTCTTTTTGACACCTTTGCTGATGGAGAAAATGCCAGAGCAAAGAGTTTACAAAACCTGTGCCTCCAGAGGAAGTCTCCCCTACCTGTTTGAGGGCCAGGAAGTTCCTAAGGGGACTGGAGCACCTTCCCTAAGGGGCCAGGCTGGGAGAGATGGGGCTGTTCAGGCTGGAGAAGAGAAGGTTGTAGGGAGACCTCAGAGCTCCTTCCAGGATCCAAGGGGCTTCAAGGAACTTGGAGAGGGACTCTTGTCGGGAACTGGAGTCACAGGATAAGGGGAAATGGCTAAAAACTCAAAGACGGCGGGGCTGGATGGGATATTGGGCAGGAATTGTTCCCTGGGAGGGTGGGCAGGCCCTGGCACAGGGTGCCCAGAGCAGCTGTGGCTGCCCCTGGATCCCTGGCAGTGCCCAAGGCCAGGTTGGACACTGGGGCTTGGAGCAGCCTGGGACAGTGGGAGGTGTTCTTAAAAATATCCTAACTCTTTCCAAGCCATGGATTTCTTTCCCTAGGGATGCTGCTCCCATTGCAGGTCAGCACTTCCCTGCTAAAGCTGCACAGGGAACTGACTCTGCTTTAATTTGAGTGGAGCTGGATAAATAAACACCACGCAGCTCTGGCTTTGTGGGAAGAGCTGCAGCAAGAAATGTGGGGCAGAGAAACGGGTTGGTGCAGCTGACTGGAACTTTTCCAGGGTTTCTCACTGACTGGTTGGTAATTCCAGGTGAATCCTGGTGAAGCAGTGGGATGTGCTGTGTCTGCTTCCCCATTCGGGCACTCTCCCCACTCTGTTTTATCACCTGGTTCTTCATCTGTGTCCCCCACTGACCTGAGAGGGGAATGTATTGGATAAACCTGATCCAGTGCAACTCTTTGATATTCATTTAATTAAGAGGATGAAAACCCTTTTCTAGGTCTTTATATTCTTCAGGCAGCTCCGTCACCAGATTTATTCCAGTGAGGTGATTTAACTCAGACCTCCCTCGGCACAGTTCCTTTATCCCATGAAAATACAGATGGAGGCTGTGAAGGCAATGCTTATTTCCCAAATGTTTGATTATTAGTTACGAACAAACCATCACCTTAAAGATACCACTGATCTTTCTGGTTTTTCACTGGGAAGGAAAAGTTGAGGAATTCTGGTGGAATTGTCCACTCTCCTCCTGTGGTGCACAGAGTCAGTGCCAGAGCCCAGGGAAAAAATTATGGAATCGTGGAATAGTTTGGGTTGGAAGGGATCTTAAAGCTCATCCCATCCCCCCCCTGCCATGGGCAGGGACCCCTCCCACTGTCCCAGGCTGCTCCAAGCCCCAGTGTCCAACCTGGCCTTGGGCACTGCCAGGGATCCAGGGGCAGCCACAGCTGCTCTGGGAATTCTGTGCCAGGGCCTCCCCACCCTCACAGGGAATTATTTTTTTCTAATCTCACCTTCCTCATGTGCAAGTGTCCATCAGGAGGGGAATTTCTGCCTCCTTCTCCGGTTCAGAGCCAGGCCAAATGCTCTTCCTTGCCCATGTCCCAGTTCTCACTTTGGGAACACTTCTCCAAGTATTTTTACCTCTCCACGAATGTGTTTGAGTGTTGTGGCCATCACTAATGATCGCAAAATAATGAAGAAATTAGAATAATGCTGCTAAGTCGAACATTCAGTGCTAAAGAATTGTATTTTAGTGAAAAGAAAAAGAAGGAAAAACAGGCTCAGAGTCACAAATTTATCTTCTCCTCCTCCACCGTGCACCTGTTCCCCCCCAACCCTCCTTTGTTGGCTTCAAAAAACCTGTTTTTCACTGTTTTGAGGGGTTTTTTTGTGGGCAACTTTGTTGCATCTGAGTTTCTGAGAAAGAGGGGAGAAAACAGAAGAAAGTGAATAAATGAGAGCTGCAGCCGGGGTGGGTTTTTGTGGTGCTCAGCTTTTATTTTAGAAAAGCTCTGGAGGTAACCTCAGGCTGAGCTTTGGGGCTTTGGGGGCTTTTTTTGTTGTTTCTTTGCTCGCTGACAGTGGAAATGCAGCAGCAAAGCTGAGCCTTGAATCTCATCCTGTCCTGCAGCTCACATCCACGGAATCTCTTCGTCCCCTGCTTTTCCCTCCGATCCCACCCAAGCCAGGTGTCACCTCCCTGCCAGAGTGGCCGTGGGATTGCTGGAAGTCCACGAGGAGAAAATATGGGCAGACAGGTGAGGAAAACCTGCCTGCAGCCCCAAATTCCACAGGGATGCTTGGAGGAAGCCCTGGAAGTGTCCCAAGGCCAGGCTGGATGGGGCTTGGAGCAGCCTGCCCTAGTGGAAGGTTCCCTGCCCATGGGGCTGGATGAGCTTTAAGGTCCATTCCAACCCCAATCATTCCACGATTCTGTGAGGACGGGCTGGGCAGGCAGAGGAGCCGCTTGGGTTGGGATGAGTCTGATCCATGGTCTCAGTTTGCAGTGGAATTTTTAAGAGGAGGGGTTCTTTTTTCATGGATGAGAAGCGTGAGCAGGAACAGCTGCCAACTGCTTGGAATATCAGCGGCATCTTGAGAGGTTCAAGTCCACACAAGTTGGCCTGGAGAGCTTTGAGCTCTGCCTTGGAGTGTAAAATGAGCCTTCAGTGCAGGCAGCTGATCCCCTGTGCCAGTAAGGGCAGTTCAGAGGGGGTGAGGTGACTCATGAGGGCGTTTTGGAGCCTTCCCAATTCCTGAAAAGGTGATTCCTTCACCTTCCCCCAGCCAGGCTGACCAGCACAGCCCCAGTTTTAAACTGGTGCTTCCTCAGGGTCTGCCTGAGGCGAGGGGTCAGCCCTGGCGAAGGGAAAGAGAAAGGGTCTCCTCTGCTGAGGAACACACAGAGAATCTTGGAATCATGGGATGTTTCGGGTTGGAATTTAAAGCCCATCCAGTGCCACCGCTGCCATGGGCAGGGACACCTCCCACTGTCCCAGGCTGCTCCAAGCCCCAGCGTCCAGCCTGGCCTTGGACACTTCCAGAGAAGAAGAGTCCACAACCTCTCTGGTGTTCCCTCACAGGGAAGAATTCCTCCCCAGTATCCCATCCAACCCTGCGCTCCTTTAGCTGGAGGCTGTTCCCCCTGATCCTGTCACTACACAAAGCTCCCTGCTCTCCATTTGGGGCACATCTGAGGACACCAGAGGCCTTTTCCTGCTACAACCCTGCACAGCTCCCCTGCCGTGACCCCAGCACCCAGTGGGTGCCACAGAGATGTTCCTGTTCCTCAGGAAAATTTGGGCTCTGCTCATTCACACCGGCTGAGGGGAAAGTGCCAAATCTCTTGTTGTACCTCCCTCGTTATTTGGGATTTTCCAACTGGTTATTAGAGGTGATTCCCATTTATTAAAGGAAGGCCATGAGTAATTTTTGATACGTTGGTGGTTTTGCTACTCATGATGTGAGGTGATAACAGATGAGAGATGAGATGAAGATCTTTATGATCTCTGTAATCTCACTGTTTCCCAGGAATAATTAGTCAGCTTCCTTTTGGGGTTTTGTGGGTGTTTTCCATGTGTCAGGAAAGAAAGTGAAATGTTTCTAAGAATAAGATGTCATGATAAAATCCTCGACGAGCAGGAAGAGTTGAAGATGAGTTTAATGCTCAGTGGGGGGAGATGTAAAGGCGTCTCTTGGATTTTGAGGGACGGAGGTGCCCTTTTGTAGAAACATCATCTTGTGGCAGGAATTGTGCTGGTTTTGGTGGAGCTTTTTGTGGGAAAAGACCCCCTGGATCGAGGGATACGCCAGGATTGCAATGGTGGTTGGTTGCTGGTGGCTTTTCCAATTTATCTCCCTTTTCTCCCTGCCATCCTCCAACTCTCCCTCCTGTTTCCACCCCGAAACCACTTTGTGTCCATCTAACACAGAGGTTTCTCCTGAAGCCTGAGCAGCAGAAAGGAGATTTCAGGATCAGGAGCTCTGGATTTGAGTCCTGCCTGACCATTCTGGCACAGGGAGGTGAAGAACTTCACTCCCCTCTGCCTGAGAAGCCAACAGTCAGGGCTGCTTCCTCCCTGCAGGCAAAAACCTTGGAAAAACGGGCACTGAAATTCCAGTGGTCATCCTTTTTCATCCTTTTCCCAGCTCCAGCATTGTGCAAGATCTCCCAGAGATCCGGAGCGATTTCCCCCCACGGCACATCCCTGCCTGAAGCAAAGCCTCTTGGAATCCTTGGGAAGTTTTCCTCATTCCTTCAGGACCCTGCAGGCTCTCCCCATGGCTCCCACATCCCGATTAATCTCTTCCTCGGGATTTCAAGATTTCCAAACCCACTGTTTCAACAGAACGAGGATTTTCGACACATCCTGCCCAGAGGGCTCCAGTTGCCCTTCCCGTGGGGAATATTTTTCCTCGCCCTGGGAGAAGCAGCAATCCATTCCCTTGGAGTTGGGAAACATCACCGAGCCATTGCTGCAGACCCCTCAAATATTTAATTAATGGCTAATTACACTTCTTTTGACCAGATTCAAAAGCCGAACATCAGTTGCTTAATTTGTCCCCCTTGGTTTCAGCTCCAGTTAAACAACCCAACTTCAGTTTGTGAAGTTGGAATAATTCTTCTATTTCTCTGTCTGTTTCTCGGGTTTTTTGGAAAATAATTGCTAATTTTTTCTGACTTCTGGCTGATGTATGAAGAGACAAGAATTTTTTTTTCCTTTATTAATATACAGAATATTTTTAGAAGCAAAACTGATGGGTTTGGGGTTTTTTAAAATATAATTTAGTAGTCATCAAATATATGATTTTCCATGTCATGTCTTGAAGGGAGGATTATCCCCCAAGTCCACAAGGTGCATGATGAGAGAGACGATCAGACTATTGGTCTATTAATGCCACTAAATGAACACCCCCTTTTAAACTTGTATTTATCTTCTCATAGATCTATTGATTTCAAGAAGCCCAAACTCTTCCTTCTTCATTTTTTCCTTCCCTGATGTTCCTAAATAATCATTAAAACACATTGTGGTTTAACAGGCCTATAAATCATGCCCAGGGAAGGGCTTTGCTTGGGATGTGCTTCTCCCCTGGTGAGGCTTGGAAAAACCTTGGGTGCACGCCAAGGTTTAATTTTCAAATACTCCCATTTGTGCCTCCCTGGGGTAGGAGATGTAATGCTCTTATCTCTTCTTTCAGGCCAAATCTCAAACCACAGAAGGACCAATTCAGGCTCCAGGGCCTCAGGAGGGAGGCAGGGCAGGAGATCAGGGGTGGGTAGGAATGGAAATATCTTTATTTTGGCAAAGGTAAGGATGCTGGAAGGGATAGAAATTAAAATGTGGTGTTCCAAAGGAGAGGCTGGAGAGCAGGGGAGGGGAAAAGGACCTGGGGGTCCTGGCTGGTGGCAAGTTGGGTGTGATTCAGGAGAGCCGTGGAGCCAGGAGGGACATCCCGGTCCTGGGAATAGCAGGAACAGCATCGAGGGAGGAGATTGTCCCGCTCTGCCCTGGGCTGGGACGGCCTCTCTCCAGGGCTGGGGACAGTTCTGGGTGTCTCCATATAAGAAGCACATAAAGCTCTTCAAGAGTGTCCAAAGGAGGGACACGAGGATGGGGAAGGGTGTGGAGGCGCCATCCAAGGAAAGGGCACTGGGAATGTCCAGCTGGAGCAGAGACTGAGGGCAGAGCTCCCCGGGGACAGCTCCGAGCTCTGCTCCTGGGACAGGGACAGCACCCAGGGAGCGGCTGGAGCTGGGCGAGGGCAGGCTCAGGCTGGAGAGCAGGGCAAGGTTCTTCCCCCAGAGGGTGCTGGGCACTGCCCAGGCTCCCCAGGGAATGGGCACGGCCCCGAGGCTGCCAGAGCTCCAGGAGCGTTTGGGCACCGCTGCCAGGGATGCCCAGGCTGGGGTTGTTGGGGGTCTGGGCAGGGCCAGGGGTGGGACTGGACGATCCCTGTGGGTCCCTTCCAGCTCAGAATATTCCAGGATTCTAAGATATATAAAAATCTTCTGTGCTCTCCCGTTTTTTTTTTTGTTAGTCTACACACACGATCTAAAACTTTTTCTCTGCTAATTTTGTGGCGAAACAATTCTTTATTTTCGTCCTATGAAGAGCCTGCACTGTTTTCTCCCCCCTTCACTCTCCTGGGCACGCTGTGTCTGTAAGAGCAGGGGTTTTGTGCCCACAGCTGCCTGACTGAAGAGTGTTTCAGTGGAAAAGCTGCTGGAGTTGTGCCTCCAAGGTGAGGATCCCCTCTGGCAGCCAGATCTCCAGGAAATTCAGAGTCTGACCCCCCAAACAGAAGAATTCTCCTCCCCGCCAACCCAGGACGTGCAACAGCAGCATCACCCAAACCCCCACGGGGATCCCAGACCAGTCATGTTTTGATCCAACCAAACCACCCCTTCCCACTTCCATGTCCCCACATCTGCCATGGGGAGCAGGGAGCTTTGTGCAGTGACAGGATAAGGGGGAGCAGCCCCCAGCTGAAGGGGGGCAGGGTGAGATGGGATATCAGGGACCCCCTGGAGCCACCAGGAACCGGCTCTGCCGCTCCTTTGATCCCACAGTGGAAATGTCACCGCCGCGAGCCACCAAACGACGGAGGGGACAACCCATCCCATCCCTCCCGGGAGCCGGGAGTTACCACGCAACAGAGGAGCCGTGGCAGCTCGGAATTTTATCCACGAGGCCAAACAATTCCCCCCGGCAGCCGAGCAGCCTCCAGGGACCAATTATTCCGCCGTGCGCCGGCCACGCCGCGGCTCCCCCGGGAGATGCTCCGAGCTGGAGCCGGCCCCGTCCTCCAGCCACGAGCTGCTCCTCGTGTCAGAACTGCCGCTAATGACACAATTAACTGGCTGGGGACTGCCGAGGAGCTCTTAATTAGGTAAACATCGCTCGGTGAGAAAGCGGAGGCCGGTTCGGAGCGTCCTGGTTCGTGTCAGGCTGCGGGGAGGTGCTGCGGGGGAGGGATGCGCAGGGAGGGCTAATTGAGGTGGGAAAACGGGAGCTCAGCCGGGAATTCCCTTTCAGGCAGAGTTTAAAAGAAGTGCGAGCAGCGGCTCAGTAGAGACTCACGGAGGTATTTCAAATATTTCAGTGCGTGCACAGAGATCACGTCCTTAAGCAGAGCGGCAGCTCGGGAATTGCTGTCCAATTTTAAGTGGATCAGCTGGGAAAAGCTCAGCGAGAAACTGGGACTCCCAGGGGGAATCTACAAAAACATCTTTAATTCTCCGCGTGGCAGCGGGACTAAGTGGCACTCGAGGACGAAGCCGAGGATTCTGAAGCTCAGCCAGCTGCAAATCCAAGGATGCCTCATCCCAGGGTCTGGAAAAATGAAGAGCGCCGTGTCCCCTGATCTCTTTCAGTCCTTAGTCCTGAGTGTTGAAAGAAACCCCGCAGAGTTTAGCTGGTATTGCCTGGCTGAAAGTTAAATTTAAAAGGAGTCACGGGGAGTTGAAGTCAGGGTCGATGGGATTTGGGCCTCCAATTCCATCTCTTGGATGGAATTTGGAATGCTGTCTCTATCTAGGGTTTTTTTTTTGGGGGGGGGGTCTATTCCACAGTTCAGTAGGGAGCAGGATGATGCAGCCTGGCCACTGTGAAAGGTGAATTAATGCCCAGTGAAGGTTGGAAGGGACCTTAAAGATCATTTTTCCCACCCCTGCCATGAGCAGGGACCCCTTCCACTGTCCCAGGCTGCTCCAAGCCCCAGTGTCCAACCTGGCCTTGGGCACTGCCAGGGATCCAGGGGCAGCCACAGCTGCTCTGGGCACCCTGTGCCAGGGCCTCCCCACCCTCCCAGGGAACAATTCCTTCCTAATACCAAGTCTAAACCGTCCCTCTTTCAGTTTAAAGCCATTATTCCTTGTCCTGTCACTCCAGGCCTTTGGAAAATGTCTCCACTTTTCCTGTGGGCTCCTTTCAAGCACTGGAAGGTGCTCCAAGGTCTCCTCAGAGTCTTCTCTTCTCCAGGGCCCTCTGGAATTACTCCAGCAGCTCCAGGTCCATCTTACATTGGAGACCCCAGAGCTGGAGGCAGCCCTGCAGGGGCAGAGCAGAGTAGAGGGGGGAATCACCTCCCTCAAGGCAGCCCAGGATGCGTTTGGCTTTCCAGACTGGGTCATGTCAAGGGTCAGCAAACGGGGTTTCCGTGATGGATAAACGTGGAATCAAAAAACCCAGCAATTTTCACCACGGCAGGTTTTATTTCTCTCAAGCACCTAAGAGAAAATTCAGCGAATTACCCAATACAGCAAATTAATGTGTACAAAACATCTCTAAAACCTCATCTGGGGCCTCCAGCAGGCACAGATGGAGTTTTTCAGAAAACACGGGAGCTGTCTGGGTCAGACCCCAGAGTACTTTGTAATTTGCCCCAGATTTGTGCTTTTTGGGGAGTGAGAAGCAGCAGCATTGCAGAGACACCCACGATCTCGCTGCACACCTCCAGTTTGCTCTTGGGAGAGGAGCCCCACAGGCGTTTCAAACGCTGGAAGAGAGCAGCAGGGTCTGTCGGCACTGCCCTGTATCTTCCAACAGCCAGAAATCCGTAGGAAGCTTTCCAAATCCTGTCGTGGTTATTTCTGGCATTATCTGCATGGATGGGAACTTCCTTCCCACCCTTGGCAGTTGGGGAGTGCTCGGATGGATATGGAGTTGATGAAGTTCCCCTCTCAGTTTGCTTTTTTTTTTAATTAATCACCTTTTAGCAGCGTGAGAGCTCAATGATTTTCGAGGTGAGACCCCTTTTTTACCCTGATAATCCCGGTTGTGCCTGAGTCTAATGGAGGAATGGAAAGACACTGTCATATGTTTTGATTTTCAGGGTTTAGCTGATTAACTCTTTGCTTTAGGTGTAACGTCACAGCAGGAGGTGGAAAAACAGCTCACCCACGGTGTCACTGCTGAAATACCTCAGTTCCCTTAGTACTTTTCTTCATGGAAAAACTCAGGCAAAGCTTCATCTCTGGTGTCTGACGCAGATATTTCACCCTGAACTCACTGGTGAAGGCACAGACAAGAAAAATCTTCCCTTTATTGTCATTATTAACAGGACTTGAGACATTGACACCCCACAAAACAGCCAGAGCCAGCATTTATTCTTGGGATTCACCTTTGGAACACACAGCAAGACATTTTTATGCTGGATTTGTTATTTAAGCCTTTGATTTGCTCTCTCTCTTCACCCCCTCAGCTCATTCCTCTCATTTCCACCATCAGAACTCACCTGCGTTTGTTTCTGCTGTTTCTTCCATCTGCACTGGGTACAAATTCCCATTTTCTGGTGCATTCTGGCAAGGTTTGAATAACCTTTAATAACCTCTTGGGCTCTGCCATTTAATCCCATGTGTGTCGTTCCATTTTTTTGTCCATTTCTTCCCTTCCAGTTTAGCCCCACACCTTCCGTAGCTCCTCTTCTGGGTTGTGCAGGGCTGCTCTCATTGCTCCTGCTGACTCTAAGGAATTGAGTTTCCCTTTTTTTTTTGCCATTTTTCTCAACCACTTCCTACATTTTTAGGAATCCCCTCGTCTGAGTTCACTGTCACCACAGAGTTCAGGGTGTGACTCTTAGAAACGAGTTATATCGGAGTTGCTGTTGGGTTTTGTTTTGTTTCATTCCCTGCTCCACACCGTTCCTGAGGCAAAACAGCCCCGATTTTCCACTCCCATCTTGCTGTTTAATAACACATTAAATCAGGCAGAAAATGGTTTGATTGTCAGCTGTTGACACGACAGAACAAAACAGAATCATCAAGGTGGGAAGAGCCCTTCAGGATCATCCAGTCCCACCAGCATCACCACAAACCCTGTCCCCAAGGGCCACATCCAGACTCCTCCTGAACACTCCCACAGACAGTGACTGCACCACCTCCCTGGGCAGCTCATTCCAAGGCCTCACCAATCTGTGAGGGAAAAAAAACCTGGTGACTCAAAGCCTGACTGAGCAAAACCCTTCAGGGAGAAACTTGTGGTGGTTCAAGGTTGGTGCCCACCTGAGGAAGGACCAAAAAGTCACTTTGGACCTCACAGCTCTTCTGGAGCACTTTTTTTCTCTGCTCTTCAACCTGTGCTTGACGCTTTGGCTTCCAGGAGCTCACCCAGAGCAGCTGTGGCTGCCCCTGGATCCCTGGCAGTGCCCAAGGCCAGGTTGGACACTGGGGCTTGGAGCACCCTGCGATGGTGGAAGGTGTCCCTGCCCATGGCAGGGGGTGGGATGGGATAATTTTAAGGTCCCTTCCAACTCAAACCACTCTGCGATTCCATGAATTTCCAATGAGTGTCTCACTGGCAATTTTTCCCATTCATGGCTCCATTTGGGCTCAAATAACTCAAACCATGAGGGGTTTTCTCCTAATTTTGGAAGAACAGGTTATTTTATTTTATTTTATCCTTCGCGGGCCCCAAACCTCTTGACTGCGCTCCGGCTCTGCAAGCCAAACCACAGCAATGTTTATTTTTAGGCCCCTGGCTTGTGTCACCAATTTAGAGAAGATGTGGTTACAGCTAAACCGTCACCCACTTCTCCTGCCTGCAGTTTGTGTTTCACGGTTGTAGAAACACCAGAACAACAGAATTTTTCTGTTCCGGGCCCACAGGTTATTGATAATTCAAGAGGAACTCAATGCAACTTCAACATTTCGGTTGTCAGAAGCTTCTCTCTCAGTTTATGAACTGAAAACAAGAAGATTTCTCCTTTAAAATAAAATTAAATAATGAAAGAAGCTTTTTAAGATATCCACAACCACAAGTTTTCCATGAGGGGGCACAGTTAAAAAACTGCCACTTAGAACTCCAAGGATTTGGGGTTTGTTGTGGTGCTCCTGCATCAGTGGATTTTGATGATCCCGGTGAGTCTTTTCCAGCTCAGAAGATTCTGGGATTCTGTGGAAAGCAGGGCTGTTAACGGCATGCATTTCAGGGAGTGATCCTCGCTTTTCCCAGTCCCACAGTTTGCAGGAGGTGCAGAGAGGTGACAGAAGCCACCTCCTGGTCCCACAGCCTCTTTCCCCCTCCCCACTTCCCTGCAGGGCCACTCCAGAAGGTCCCACGAAGGAAAAGGCTCTGTGGATTCCATGGATTCTCAGAAATCAGGGGTAACTCACCTGTGGACACCGAACAGGGATCCTCCAGCACTTCACAACTGGCGGCAGCCACTGACAGCACCTCGAAACCACCAAACCCATCCCAAAGGACAATTTTTTCCACGCTGAGGGAATGGGAAATGACCACAGGGCGGTTTCGTGGCATTCGAGGGGGGAACCTTGCTCCAAGGGTGCGAGTTCGTGGTGACAAGTGGCTGAAAGGTCACACTTGGTGACAAAGAATTTCTGCCCAGACCGTGAGGGTTCAGAATGCAAATGAAGAGGGTTGAGGTGAACCAGCGATGGGTGTGTGGCACCCAGGAGCCAGAAAGTCACTTCAGCAAGCAGAAAATGACAATTAGCACCAACTTTAGTGGAAGGGAATAAATCAGGAAGGAAAAAATTGTCACCAGGATAAGGTAACAGGCAAGGAAAATGGAATAGAAACCAAATGAGGGATAAAAAATGGAAAAGAATCAAGATTCTGGGACTGCAAAAAATCCAGAGAAAACCATCCACTGTTTGGAAAAAGAGCTCAGGGATTGGGTAATTTCTAAAGCCGGTGAATCATTTGCAGTGAATAATTTATGGTGTGAGTGTGGCTTCGTTTTGTGCTCCGAAAAACTTTGGGAGCAGGTTCTGAATTAATGAATGTGCATTTGTCAGCTGTTTACAAACCATGGCTGGGCCAGATTGTCCACGGGTAATTTCTGGACTCTTTACTCTGCTCTGGCTTTGTTTAACGAGGCAGGAACTTAATTAGAGTCTCTTCTTTCTTTCCCGATGAGCATCATTTTTAATCCTGGGTGAATTAAAATGAATTAATGACCAAGCCTGGCCATGGGCATGGCCCCTTTGGGAACTTGGAGGTCTCCACACGTGAGATGTTGTCCTGCTGCTCTTGGGGTTGTTGTTGGCAGGGTGAGGCTCCATACACAGTAAATCATGGAACCATGGAATGGTGGGGTTGGGAGGGACATTAAAGCCCACCCAGTGCCACCCCTGCCATGGGCAGGGACACCTTCCACTGTCCCAGGCTGCTCCAAGCCCCAGTGTCCAGCCTGGCCTTGGGCACTGCCAGGGATCCAGGGGCAGCCACAGCTGCTCTGGGCACCCTGTGCCAGGGCCTGCCCACCCTCCCAGGGAACAATTCCTGCCCAAGATCCCATCCAGCCCTGCCCTCTGGCACTGGGAAGCCATTCCCTGTGTCCTGTCCCTGCAGCCCTTGGGAATTGTCTCTCTCCATGTTTCCTGTGGCTCCTTCAGGCCCTGCAAGGCCACACTGAGCTCACCCCAGAGCTTCTCCTCTCCAGGCTGAACAATCCCAGCTCTCGCAGCCTTTCCTCCCAGCAGAGCTGCTCCATCCCTCTGCTCATCCTGGTGCCTCCTCTGGCCTCTCTCCAGCAGCTCCACGTCCTCCCTGTGCTGGGCCCCAGGGCTGGGGCAGCTCTGCAGGTGGGGTCTCACCTGAGCGGGGCACAGGGGCACAATCCCAATCCCTTCCCTGCTGGTCTCTCCTCCTTGGATGCAGCCCAGGATGGATTTCAGGGCTCCCAGCACTCACTGATGGCTCCTGTCCAGCTTTTCACCCACAAGATCCCCAAGTTCCAAAAACCCCTTGTGGTTCTTCTGAGAACGATCCCAAAAGCTGCTGTTATTGAAGCAGACCCAAAGGGCCAAGGATGCTTCTTGTTTTTAAGTTGCCTCTGCCTCTTTCTGATGTCTCCGAATTTAAATCTGAAATCTCGCCCTGAAATACTGAATTTTAAATGCCTGGCACCATTTCTGCTCCACTGCAGCACCCATCCAATTAACTCCAGCTTCAGGAGGGAGACAGGAACAAAAACTCCATGTCCTGATATTAAATTACTTCCTTGACATATTTGGGAATTAACAAAAAGCCAGGAGCTTCTTTAACAGCTTAACATGGATGATTTTAACAGCCCAGCTCACAATAGCTGCTCTTTCATCTATAAATTAAATGTTTAACAAAGCCATAATTAGAGACCTTACCAGCAAAACTTTTCACTGGTGTGTCCTTTGCGACGGACTTTGAAGCATCTTCAGCTGGAGCAATGGGAATTCTCCTGGACAGAGCTCCGAGCTGCAGATAGAGATTAATTACAAGCAGAGCTTTCAGGATTTATTCCTCCTGCCAAAATCCTGCCAAAATCCTCCTGCGTTGCAACAGAGAACTGGTTTTCCCTTGTGCTTGCTTACTAATGCTGCTAAAATGCGAATTTAAACAATACCTGTCTGTCTCTCGTGATCCCAGACACGATTATTAGGCTTTCATGCTAATTTCCCTGGCTATTAAAAGGGGATTAAGGAGGCAGAAATTCCAGAGGCAGAGTTCCCCAGATTTGGGAAGGTGGTTCTTGCTGGTGAAGGTCCCAGGCAGCTGTGGGGTTCTCCAGCCCTGCCTCTGCTCAGCTCCTCACCCAGGGCAGCACTGATGGCAACACCTGGGGGCAGAACCCAGCCCAGAAACAGAATTCCAGAGTTATTAGGGTTGGAAAAGCCCTCCCAGCCCAGCGAGGCCAAGCTGTGCCCGATGCCCACCTTGGCCCCAGCCCAGAGCACTGAGTGCCACGTCCAGGCCTTCCCTGGACACCTCCAGGGATGGGGACTCCAACCCTCCCTGGGCAGCTCTTTCCAAGGCCTGACCTCCCTTTCCAGGAGGAAATTGCTCCTGGTGTCCACCCCGAGCCTCCCCTGGCCCAGCCTGAGGCCGTTCCCTCTCCTCCTGTCCCTGTTCCCTGCGAGCAGAGCCCGACCCCCCCGGCTGCCCCCTCCTGTCAGGGAGTTGTGCAGAGCCACAAGGTCCCCCCTGAGCCTCCTTAAATTAAACTTCCCAGCTCTTGGTCACCTTCCCTGGGAAGCCTTCTCCTCCTGGGAATCTGGGCCACAGCCTCAGGCCTCAGAGGGCTGGAAATTTTCCGTGGTTTCCAACCTAAATCTCCCAGTGGCCAGTGTAATCCCATTTCTCCTGATATCCATATTATCCTTTGCTAAAGTTCTTTTTCCATGTGGATTTTGCCTCTCCATGTGATCCGGGAGAGCGCTAAGATCCCTTTTCCCATTAAAATCCTTCCAGAGGTGAACATAGAGAGTGCCCAGTTCACCCAGTTTGAGTCAGGAAGCTCTTGGAGCTCTGCTTCCACCTCAGGGTGATCATTCCCACCTCACCGCCCTTCCACTCCCATTAATCCTCCTGCTTTTACTACCACCTTTTGCATCCTTCCTGGAAAATGAGGGAAAGCATTCCCTGAGTTTGGAGGCACTGTTTAGTTCTGATCTCTAGGTTGCCCTCAAAGTGTCCTCACTTCTTCTTTCTTTGTTCTCTTTTAATTTCTGTAACTGAAAACCATTTTTGCTGCTCTTTATTTCCTTTGCAAGATCTAAACCAGATTTTTGCTACTTCGTTATTTTCACTGCTTTGCATTTTGTGCCTCTGAGCTCCAACTGGAACTTCCCATTTCATTCCACGTAGGCTCCCTAATTATTCCTAATTTTCTGTATTTGCTCTTGAAGGACCATCCCCTCCTCGCATCCATGACTTGAGGAAATTTCAGATTTTCCAAGCTGGAGTTTGATCTGCTCGCTCCGGATGGTTTCAATCTCACATTTCCTTGTTTTGTCAAATTTTTCCCTTTTTAACTCAAAAATCTTATTAAGAGAACTGAGTTATTTCACTGCAGGCAATTTTCTTCAGTCAGATCTTCCCAAATATCATCGGCATTGACCAAATCAAGCCAATAATCGCTTTTAAGGAAATCCTTTCCCAGTCATTCCCAAGGATTATGGATTCTTCTGGGATTAATCCACCTCTGAAAGCTGAACTTCCCCACCAGAACAATTCCTGTCGTTCCAAGAACTCTACAGAGATCTCAATCCATACCAAAAAATGGGGTTTTAATCCCATTCCACCTTTTTTTTCCCTCAGATACTCAATCAAGGCTGGAACTCCCTTCCCTCCCAGCCTTCATCCCTCTTTCCTGTTTCCATTTGGAACACTCTTGACTCCACCACCACACCTGATTTTGTTTGGCCCCCAGACACCCCCCAGTTATGAGTGGCGTTTATGGGGCAATCCTGCATCCTCAGCTTGTTATGACACCTTTTATCCACGCCTTGGAATTTCTTTGATGTTCCAAAGGCCTGGGAAGCAGAATTATCCACCCCCAGCCAGTCTGCAGCGCTCGGGAAAGGGGAAGGCTCATTCCCGATGCTCCTGGGGGAACACGAGACAGTTGTTATTCCATCCATCCCATCCCTCGCCCTCCTCATTCCAACCGGGACCAGCACCACAGCCACTGCTGCTCCAAAGTGTTCCCAGCTGTGTGGAGTGGCAGCCAACCAGTTTCCTGGAACTCGTGGGGAGGTGGCCAGATGCACGGAATATCTGGGGAAAGGCATCTTCTTTTTTTCTTTTCTTTTCTTATTTTTTTCATTTTTTTTTTTTCTGGAGAGGAAACCAAAAAAAGCCCCTTTAATATTTGAGTTTTTAGGCCAGTGATGGGGCCAAGAGCAAATGGCACCATGGTGATGCTCCGGAGTGGGGTCAAAAAGCAGGAAAATGGGACGAGGTTTTCCCTAGGTCACTGCTGGAATTTTGTGTCCTTCTCAGCTGATCCCACAGAGATCTCATCATATTTGTTGGCAAATAGGAGTTTATTGTCATATCCATGTGGATCCTGGCTTAAAAACCACAGGGTTTCTCCATAGTCTGTGGAGAGACCCAGCCGGAGATGGAGCCTGGCACCTTTTGGGGTCAGGTTAAAGTTCAGGGAGATACTCAAGAAGTGCTTGGCTGAAGGGCAGTGGGGACAGCACTGAGGGGCTGGAGCATGTCTGGAGGAGGAAATGGAGATGGGAAAGGGTCTGGAAAACACATCCTGGGAGGAGCAGCTGAGGGAGCTGGGAAAGGGGCTCAGCCTGGAGCAGAGGAGCTCAGGGGGGACCTCATTGCTCCCCACAACTCCCTGACAGGAGGGGCAGTGAGGGGGGGTCGGGTTCTGCTGCCGTGTCCCAAGGGAAAGGAGGAGAGGAAATGGCCTCAAATTGCACCAGGGGAGGGGCAGGTTGGAGCTTGGAAACAATTTTTCCCTCACAGAGTGGTAAGGACTTGGAATGAGCTGCCCAGGGAGGTGGTGCAGTCACTGTCTGTGGGAGTGTTCAGGAGGAGTCTGGATGTGGCCCTTGGGGACAGGGTTTGGGGTGATGCTGGTGCTGCTGGGGTGGCACTGAGTGATCCTGAAGGGCTCTTCCCACCTCGATAGTCCTGGGATTCTGTGCCTGGTGCTCCAGAGATCACGTCAGGCTGAGACTTCCTGGCCTCACCTCCTTTTCCCGGTGCCTGAGCAATCCAGGAAAGGCCTGGCTTTGCCTGGAACACGAAGGTGGGGAATGATGACCAATACCCTTAAAAGGACATTTTTCCACTCCTGAGCGGATCCATCCCAAATTGCTGGAGACAGGACACCATTACATCAACAGCCAGGAGTGGAGGAGGAGCGAACTCCAGGCGGAAAGCACTGGAAAGTTCTGTGGATTCCTGCTTCTACCTCTGCAAGGAGCACTCGGGGACCTTTAACAACCAGACGTGGTCAGGAGCTCAATTTTATGTCTTGTCTGAGCAATTTGCAACTCGGCCTCGATTCCAGGCGTGCTGGGGGGATCAGGTTTCTCCTGACTCACAGGGAAGGCTCCTGCCTGGATGCCGGACAAGAACCCGGCAGCACCTGGGTTTTCCTTGGCAAGGAACCACGCCAAGTGGGAGGCTGAAAAAGAACAATTCCCACCATGTGGGGGAGGAAAATCAACACTCGCCGTGCCCTACAATGCCCTAAAAGCTGTGACAAGGAGTGAAACCCTAAAGAAAAATCCCCTACAGTGGGGGCGTGCAGCAGCAAGGCCAACTCCACCTTCTGCGAGGACAGCAGTGACATTTTACTGCCTGGATATTCCTCCCAGGAGCGAGTGGGTCTAAATATTTCCCTGGAGCAGCTGGGAAGAGCCAGGACGGTGCTGGAAATGTGTCACAGGGACACCTGAGGTGCTGGAAATGTCACCTGAGCTTTGCTGGGTTGGGATCAACAGCGAAGGGAGTGAGCGGCCTCCAGCTGGGACACTGGCCCGGGGCTGCTGGGGCACCAGAATCCCTCCACAAAGCCTTGGAATTCCCGGGATTTACACATTGTTGTCTTTGTCTTAAGGGCTTGTCGCAGCGCCTGTGAAATAATCTGGGAAGCAGAGAGGGTTGGAAGCGCTCAAAACACATCCAGGGAAATTCCTGATGGCTCTGGCTGCTCTGTCCTAATTCCCAGTCCGTGTTTTGTCCCCTTTTCTGGGCAGGATGCAAAAGCTTGGCACGCCTGGGGTGGACAGAGCCAGGTCCTCCCAAAGCTGGATGTGGTTAAGCTCAGCGTTAATTATGCAGAGTTTAGGACGTGTCTGGGAACGTGGCTTTAATCCTGGTGTGGCACAGCAAAAACTGGAATCATGGCAGGGACTTTAAGGTCATCCCATTGCAACCTGCAGTGGGCAGGGACACCTTCTGCTGTCCCAGGTTGGACCAAGCTGGCCTTGGGCACTGCCAGGGATCCAGGGGCAGCCACAGCTTCTCTGGGAATTCCATCCCAGCCTTTCCCCACCCTCCCAGGGAACAATTCCTGCCCAATATCCCATCCAGCCCTGCCCTCTGGCACTGGGAAGCCATTCCCTGGGTCCTGTCCTTCCAGCCCTTGTCCCCAGTCCCTCTCCAGCTCTCCTGGAGCCCCTTTAGGCCCTGCAAGGGGCTCTGAGCTCTCCCTGGAGCCTTCTCCTCTCCAGCTGAACACCCCCAATAAAATTTCAAACCCAGTTACCAAACACAACGACAAATTCTCATCCAGCCAGGAAAAAAATGCCCTTTAAGGATCAGGATCCATCACCGCAGTGGCTGAATCACCAGCAAACAGCTTCGGTGTCACACAGAGCTCTGTGCACCGAGAGGTTTTGATGCCTTGGGTGGCTACCTAGAAACAGAGACCAGACAGGAGTAAGGGAATAAAGGCAGGGATTTATTTGAAAGACCTTCAAAGGAACACCCTGGGGAGCCAGAGGCTACTTCCAAAATGGACCCCAGGATGGACGGCGAGTCACGAGTTCTTCACATGTTTATAGGTTTGGTCCATTTGCATATCAGCATAAATTCACCAATGAAAACTTTAGCTAATGATGTAATTTCTTCAATTTCTCCACCTCTCTTGTGGCCCTAGTTTACACCTTTGGGCCTGGGACAGTCTGAGTGTCCTTGAACAGCAAGCTCAGAGAGGCTTTGTTGTGTCCATCTGGCCCAGGAGAGCAGCCAGCGAGCTACAAGAGACTTCAGAGTGACACACTAAGCGATCCAGAATTTGAAAAATATAAAAGTTAAAACCTAAGGCATCAGTTTCAGTTCCCACTCGTAAGTGATCATGGAAAAAGGACTCAGTGCTCACTTCCAATAAATGAGAACCATATTTGTGAGAGCAGAACCTTCCTGTGCTTGCAGGGCACCGGGGCTGTTGGCCAGGGACTATTTTTGACGCGCAGCTGCTGGCCAGAAACATCTGAGAGTTTCTTTTCTTCGGGCTCAGCAGCAGCGGGGTCAGGAAACAGCCTCTGCTTTCGGTTCTTGTCAGAGGTGAGCAGGTAGGGGAGGCCTGCAGGACACCTCAGCAACCCCAAAAACAGCCTGGGAGGGAATCGAGGTGCACAGGAGGGCGAGGGGGTCAGTTCCAAACTCTCATTGCAGATATCTGGTTTGGTATCAAAAATAAAACTGGACTGAGAGGCTAATTAAAAACATCACGTGTCAGGGTGATGTCATAAGACGGTTTGGGTTGAAAGGGACCCTAAAGCTGATCCAGTCCCCCAGGGGCACCTTCCACTGTCCCAGGTTGCTCCAAGCCCTGCCCAAGCTGCTCTGGACGCTTCCAGGGATGAGGCAGCCACAGCTTCTCTGTGCCAGGACCTCACCACCCTCACAGGGAGGAATTCCTGCCTAATACCCAGCTCCTAATCTGCTGGGAAACAGAAACAGGAACATTAAATGAAGGCCTGAGAGCACCCAGGATGGGTTAGGCCAGCGCCCAAAGCTTGGAGATAAATTAATACAAAACCCGGGAGAAAAAAATTCCAATATTCTACAGGATCACCTTTCCTTGGGAGCCCAGAGGAGCAGGATCAGCCCTCTCTGATACAATTTCCACCTGGGCAGGTGATAGGGTAAAAATCCAGGTGCCAGCCATAAAAATCAAGGAGAATCTCAACAGCTCTTTGAGCTTTCTCCTCCAAATCCTGGCAATAGCTGCAAAATCGCTGCGATAAAAGTGTTTTCCTCTCCTACCCCCCGTGAGAACAGCGCAGCTCAACCCTTGCTCTGCTCGGTGTTCATGGGGGTTTTTTGGAGGTTTGGGGTTTTGTGCATTTGGATTTTTTTTACCCCAAACCTCAGCTGAGAGGAGCCGTAGCAATCTCCCTTGGCTGCCACCAGCTGTGGCTGCGCCACGGGGAGAGAAAAGGTGGCAAGAAAGGTGAAAGGGCCTTTCGTGGGAGGCGTTTTTGTGCTGCAGCTCAGAAAAATTCAGAGCGGAAACGTGGCACGGAGAGGAGCCCAAAGCAGTGAGCCCATGGTCACCTGCTGGACCTGGGCTTGGGGACACCCCAGATCTTCCTGGACGGTCGTTCCCTGTTGTCCCCTCCTTAAAGCAGGGAACTGGGCTGAGTTTTGGGCAGGGAAGCATCAGCAAAATCGATTCTTGTCGCTTTGAGGAGCTGTCTGTCACCTTCACTCGCTGCTGGGGCTGTGACAGCTGCAAAGGACATCCCAGGGAGGGGTCCAGGGGACAAGTCCCAGCTGTAGCTCACCCTGAGCGAGGTCTGGGTTGAGTTTTGTGTGCCTGGATCCGCCCCTTGTGTCTGTGGGTGCTTCAGGCCATGGTTTGTGGGCACAAAACCAGCAATAAAAGCGGAGTTCAGGCCATTCCCTCCTGTTTTCCCGTCAAACGCCTTCAAGGAAGCAGGCACAGCACTCGGGAAGTTGCCTGTAAAGGTTCTGGTTTGTGTTCCACCACATTTTAAGGTTTTCAGGTTTAGAAACCTTCCCCTAAACGGGTTTCTCAGAGCCCCATCCAGCCTGGCCTTGGAGACTTCCAAGGATGAGGAGTCCACAGCTTCTCCGGCCACCCTGTGCCAGGGCCTCCAAACCCTCCCAGTAAGGAATTTCTTCCCAATATCCCATCTAACCCTGCCCTCCTCCAGCTGAAGGCCGTTCCTGAAGGAGGAATGTGAGGTTTTCCCAAAGACTTTTTGCTGCCACGCTCCAGGATGAAGAACTGCCTTTACATTCACCTGCTGTCACTTTTTCCATGTTTTCTGAGCACCTGCTACTCCTGGAAAAGCTTGTGACACCTTGTGTTACTCCCCAGGAATGGTCACTGCTCTATCCTCGTGTCCGTGGGCTCAGAGTTCATGGGTGTGGACACTGAAAAGCTTCAGCAGAGAAATTTTCCAGTTTTCTGCAGCATTCTGTGAGCGCTCTGTGTTTCTCACAAAAGCTATGAAAAACACTGATACGGGTTTTTGTAAATAATTCCTTTATCTTGCAGCTGTACAATGTTTTGCAATATTGTTATGTTTAGTTGCAGAATTGTTTTGAAATGGGCGTTGCAGGATTTGGCCAATCATCCTGAGAGGTGGATGCTCAAGGGACCAATCACCTGATACCATTCAAGCGACCTAGAGAATAAAAACCGGTCTGTAAATAAATAATTAATCCTGCTTTCCCTGGATCCTGCCTGCCTCGTTTCTCTCCGTCCCCGGTACAACAGCGACACATGAGAACGTGGAAAGGTTTGGGTTGGAATGGATTTTAAAGCTCATCCCATTCCCAAACCTACCCGTGGGCAGGGACACCTTCCACTATCCCAGGCTGCTCAGAGCCCGGCCCTAAACCGTTCCAGGGATGGGGCATCAAGGATCCTGCTTCCCCCTTCTTTCCATCAGGGTCAGCTGGGTGGGAATGCTGGAATTCCCACCTTGAGCCTCAAACCCTGGGATGCGGATAAAAAGCAGAGCTGGGATTTCTGGCCATGACGAGGCAAAAAGAGGAGAAGCTCAGTCCCTGGGGAGCTCAGCCCTGCTCCTGCTGCTCCTCGTGTTCAGCTACTAAAACCCCTTTTGTTTTGTCTAACTCCACATCTCTCCCCGTCTTTACAGAAAGGAAATCCAGATCCGGGAATCTGGGACAGAACCCAGAAAAATCCGTCTGCTTTCAAAGCCCTCCTGTGAAGCTCGCTGAGGTAATGGCTGCGTTTCTGTCAAAGCCAGCTGGGTTCTTTTTCTTTCCCCTTTTTTCTTTTTTTCTTGGCTTCTCCCATTTTTTTCCAGCCTGACAAGAACCCGGTGGCTGAAGAAAGCAAAAGGATATAATTTATCCTCTCTGGGCTACCCCTGCTCCTGACAGAGGCGAATTTTCCTGCTAATCCTCTGCGTCTGGATATTTTATTCCTTTCAGTTGAAATCCTTGAACCCTTGAAATCCTCGTTTCCCTTTGCTGGTGATGTCACCTGCCCACCTCCAGCTCATGAGTCACATCCAACACCAACGCCAAGAACTTCAGCCTCCCAACACTTCCCTAAATGCCTGATGGAGCGGGAATAGCATGGATACACTGCGTAAAATCCCCTGGAACACAAAGGAACCTCTGATCACCTCTTAATTAGAACAGCAGGAGTTGCTGGGAAAGAGGGAGGGAAGGTGAGAGCCGGTTTTGGGACGCTTAAAAATTATTTTTTCCGTGAGTATTTCCACGTGTCCCACGGGCATGGGGATATTGCTGGAAAGCAGCAGCCCCCTCTTTCCAAAAACGAGGAGTCCTGGGCGTTGTGTAACTGCTGATGTCACCACAGAAAGCTGAAATTTTATGTTCGGGAGCCTGGAAAAGAAGGTAGGGAAGGAAACGGAAAAAATGAAGCAGCAAATCCAACAGCTGGAGAGCCCAAAGGAGCAGGAGGGATGACTCAGCTTCCCATTCTAAGGCGAACGGCTCCATTTTGGGATAGCAACAGGTTCTCGTTTCTCCTCCCTCCGTTTCTTGGACAGGCTCAGGGCTCTGTCTGGGGCTGGGAGCAGCTGCTTTTCCTCTTGGCCAAATCTTCCACGGCTTGGAGAGGAGAACTTGGGAATATCTGGGAATGGGCACCTCAGGGTGATCCTAAACACACAGGGAGGGCCGGACCTTTTAATTAAATTATTGTGTTTGGGACCCACCAGACAGGACAGAACAGAACAGAAAATGCTCTCAGATTTAAAAAATGGGATTTTCCAAAGGGTTTCAGCTCTGCTTCCCAAGAAATCTGTGAGGATATCACAGGGCTGCGCTTGGAGGAAAGTGTTCAGGTCCCAGTGCCCACAGGGAAATATTTCAGGTGAGAAGGGAAGTATTCCAGGGGAGGATCTCCCATTTGGGATGAGGTCTCCCTCGAGCCTTCTCTTCTCCAGGCTGAACACCCCCACAGGGTTTCTCCAGTTCCTCATGGATGTAAATCTTCACTACACCAGCAGCTGAGAGGGAGAGAGAGGGAAAGGTGTGGGCAGAGAAATTCTCAGTGGGGAAAAATGGAAAAAAAAAAAAAAAAGGAAAAAATAGGAAAGAAATAGGGAAAAAAATGGGAAAAAATATTAACATTTAAAATTACCAAGGAGTGAATCTACAAGTTAAAGTGACCCTTCCTGAACTCTCTGAACTCCTTCCCTGCAGGCTTTTCCTGCCTTTCCAGCCCTCCTGCTCCTGCCCTGGGAGCCACTGGAGCCCGGCCTTATATTGGGTTCCAAATTGGAAGATGAAGGCCTGGCTGACGTCTCCATGAGGTCACCACGTCCAACCCCCAGGGGGACAACCCTGGGAGAGCCCCGGAGCTGACGGAGGAGTGGGGTGGCGTGAGGGGAAAGCCCAGCATGGACCATCCTGGGAAAAGTCCCTCTGGAAGACGGAGTCAGACTCTGAGTCAAAAGGGAGGATTTTGCTGTTCTGGGCTGATTTTCCTTTGGCTTTTCATGTTTTTTTTCTAAATAAAAAGCTCTGGGAGGGGATGAGGAAGAGTTGGGATTGTGTGGCAGCCCCAAGCAGCTGAAGGGATGCTCCTCTGCTCTTGTCTTCAGCCACATTATCAAGGCAGAGAGCAAGGGAAAGAATAAAGAAAAAAAAATTAATTTTTGCCCTAAGGAGCAAATAAACCAGGAAATTAATTCATGAATGGAATGTGGGAATGTCCTGAGTGGGAATAAACCCACAGGGATCATCCAGTCCCACCCCTGTCCCTGCACAACCCCCCAGCAATCCCAGCCTGGGCATCCCTGGCAGCGGTGTCCAAACGCTCCTGGAGCTCTGGCAGCCTTGGAGAAGAGAAGGACGTGTGGAGACCTCACAGCACCTTCCAGGGGCTGAAGGGCCTCCAAGGAAGCCGGAAAGGGATTCTGCATCGGGAACTGGAGTGCCAGGAAAAGGGGGAATGGCTTCAACTTGACAGAGAATGGGATATTGGGAAGGCATTGTTCCCTGGGAGGGTGGGGAGGCTGAGTTCTCCCAGAGCAGCTGTGGCTGCCCCTGGATCCCTGGCAGTGCCCAAGGCCAGGCTGGACACTGGGGCTTGGAGCAGCCTGGGACAGTGGAAGGTGTCCCTGCCAGGGCAGGGGTGGCACTGGATGGGCTTTGAGGTCCTTCCCAACCCAAACCAGTCTGGGATTCTCTGAAGCGTCTCCCGCAGGACAGGGGTATCTGCATCGATCCTGAAGCAGGAATTCTGTGGGATGGAGCTGTTGGGAAGAGCTCCTGGCTTCACAGAGTTTGCAGGCAGACCTGGAGCTGCCACCAGTGTCACCTACAAGGAACTGAGCGTGGGAGTGAATCACTGAGGGAAAGAACGAGAGCAGGAACACCTCTGAGCCCCTCCTGGCACGTGGCACCACCTGCCCCTTCCACCCTCACCCTCTGAGGGACCTCCCAGGCATTTTCTCCCACCAAACCTGTCAGGGACAAAATTGCAGTGACCTCTGAGTGAGGCTGGTGTCCACACCCCCTCTGGAGCACAGGAGTCCGTTTTTCCTGGGAAATGGGCTTCAGTTTTCAGTCTGTAGCTTCTCAGAGGGCCAGCTCCGAGCTCTGCTCCCTGGGACAGGGACAGCACCCAGGGAGCGGCTGGAGCTGGGCCAGGGCAGGCTCAGGCTGGAGAGCAGGGAAAGGTTCTTCCCCCAGAGGGTGCTGGGCACTGCCCAGGCTCCCCAGGGAATGGGCACGGCCCCGAGGCTGCCAGAGCTCCAGGGGCGTTTGGGCACCGCTGCCAGGGATGCCCAGGGTGGGATTGTTGGGGGTCTGGGCAGGGCCTGGAGCTGGATTCCATGATCCCTTCCAGCTCAGGATATTCCATGATTTACTCTTGAAAATATTCACCTTATTTCAAGCAGGAAGAAACACTCTGAAAAGGTTTTTTTTTTCGGGAATGGAGACAACGGGATTTCTGGCTTCTTCAGTTAGGACAGTGGCCTAAAAGAGAAATGAAATGTAATTAAAAATAGGAAAAAGTCCTGCTGCAGGGAACAGCTGCATCCAGGCAATGTCTGGGAACTGCCCCTGTAGAGAGATTATTGTTCATCCTTTGACATCCAGAGCCATTCCCCACCTCAGCAGCTTTGCCTTCATTCTGGGCATTATCCTAAATCCGATTTTTTGAAGACAAATGGGATTATTCTCTGAGAGTTCATCATGATTAACTTAATTGAATGAATTAAGGAAAAAAAGACACCGAGTGATTTCTGTCCCTCAGATGGAGGCAGTGACTGGAATTTGCTGTTTTCCGCAGGAAGTCATTGGATGGTGCCTGTCCTTCTCTCAGCAAGCAAACGGGAATCAGGAATTCCTTTTCCTTTGGGATCACGAACTCCTGCTGGTGTGTTTGCAGCCATTTATTGGCTCTTTAGGGAACCACTGCTGACGGAAAAGTTCTGCTGGAAATTCTGTATTTTATGGAAATTCCGTGTGGATTTCTCCTCACTTGGCCTTGACCACCCAAATTTGAAGGGGCTTTTCCTCAAACTTTCCCATTTTGAATTTCTTTCTTTTGTGTTTTACTCTTTTTCTTTCATTTCCAGCCAAGTTCAATCTCCAAAGACCTTTTTCTTTTTCCTTTTGCGATCTTGATTACAACAATTTTTATATTTTCCAGCATCTCAGCCTAAATATAGAGATCCTGATGCCAAAATTAGTGGTGATTTTCTCTTTGATATTGAATCATCTGGGGCTGCAGCGCCAAATAACTGAAATTTTCTTTGGCCCTCTTAATTCTTCTGTGAAAAAACACTCTTCTGAGCAGTCTAGACTCAGACTTAGACCCAGTTTTAAGTCTAGAATGGTTGTTATGCTTTGTTTTGGCATGAAATATTGGGCAAGGAGCATCTCTTTGATCTGGGCTCGGACAGAGCGGATCTAGCCCATGGGAATTCTATATCAATATAAAATTAGATAATTAATAATCGTAATTATGAGGGGAAGACTGATGAATTTGGATTCCTCGCGTGGATCTTTCATCCCACTGGCCTCGGAGAGGTTGGGATGTGGCTTTTCCTTCCTGGCTCTGCTGCTGTGCAAATGGAAAAATACTCGAAAATATTTCGTGCCTCAGCCTCTGCTTTATTTCCCCTTTCAGGACACCTCACTCCAGCCAATTTTTCCTTTGTCTCACAGCCTCAGGAATGAAAAAAAGAGGGGAAAAGAGAAGTTTTCTCTAAATTACAACGGGAGCAACAGAAGTGTGAGGAGAAAGGATACACTCATGATCCAAAAAAAGGGAAAAAACCACTTTTCCCGCTGTCTGGATGTCCAAGAGAAAGCAGCCAGCCCTGCCAGCAAAATCTTAAGGAAAAGGAGTAAATGACATCCCTCTGGTGGTCCTGGAAGTGTGGAGGATCCAGCTTTGCTCCTGTTCTGCTTCCAGTGAAACAGCTGCCAGATTTGTCCTGTCCTGAAGGCAGAACACATCAGGCTCAGGGAAAATCCAGGTGCTGGGATGGATCCTGGAAATCCCACAGCAGGAGGAGAGCAGAGGGAAAGAAAACACAGCTTCCATTCTGGGATAAAAACAGATGGACACACACAGGAGCTGAAAATCCCTGGCTCCTGTTTGGTTCTGCTCTTGGATTTCTTTTTATTCCCTCTCACCTCGCTGCTTCCTTCTCCTATCCCAATGGATGGCGCTTCCCACCGTAGCCAAGCTGCTCTCAAGAGATTTTCAACTTAAAACTGAAAAAAAAAAACAAAAAAAACCTCCCTAAATTAAAAGTTATTTCCCAATGTAAAACCCAGCAAATTCCCTTGAGGAAAACCTGGATGTTTAGTTTTGATGTGGAAGCAAAATCAGGTTTTCATTTCCACTGGGAGTGGAAAACGGCGCCAACACGGATCCACGTGATGCTCTCCTGCTCACACACATCCACACTCGCTCCCGA
This sequence comes from Rhagologus leucostigma, assembly GCA_013397725.1. Lineage (NCBI taxonomy): Eukaryota > Metazoa > Chordata > Aves > Passeriformes > Rhagologus > Rhagologus leucostigma. Next base: position 63,010 of record VZTD01001816.1, read on the forward strand.
ATCCCTGCAGCTTGGAATTGCTGCTCCAGAAGGGCAGCAGGGATCTTAAATTTTGGGATAACACAGGAAAATCAGTTTGCCCGTGGCGTTGCTCCGTTCAGCTCAACCAATCGAACATTCCCTGGTTTTCAGCAGCCCCGAGGGCTCTTTTGCTTTTCCAAGCTCAGAATGCCATGAGGATGAACCACCGGATCCACTGGCAGAGCTAAAAATGGGAAGAAATTGTTTTGGAGGAACAGGCATGGAGGGATCAGGCTGGAAACTTCCCCAGCTTCGCTTCCTAGAAGTCTCCACCACCAATTTTCTTCAAATTAACAAAACTTTCTTCAAATTAACCAAAAAAACCAGAGGCAAATTCCAACTGGAAGGAGTCAGGAAGTGTTTTTAGCTGGAATGGGAGGCTGGGGAGCTGTGACCCCCACTCAGATGCAGCCTAACTCCCACAAACAGCACGGCAGTGGCTCTTTTCCCAGGAAAAGCATCTTCAATGGAAGGAAATTGGAGCGAGTCTCCCACAGCCCCCCAGGAATCAGCTCAGGGGCCGGGATTTGGGATTGGCAGCTCCCAACATGGAGAAGAGCAGTGCCCATAAACATCTCTGTTATTTTTTTTAGGTCAAGAGTTTTTCCTAGGATCCAAAATGTCGTTCACAATTCCTGTGGAATGCCAGGGATCCCAGCCTGGGATTTTGCACATTAGGAACAGGAAAGAGGATTTTTTGACTCAGTGTTAAAAATTCCAAAAGCTTGGCACTCACCTTCCGTGCTGGGATTTCACGTTTTCCTTTTTGGGTCACATGGAGAAGTCTGGTTTGGTAGGGAATGGAAAGGACAAGGGAAAATAAACAGGATTAAAAGTCCCAGTTCCCACCCCAGCACTGGAGAATCACATATCAGAGGGATATCATGGAATCATGGACTGGTTTGGGTTGGAAGGGAATTTAAAGCCCACCCCCTTCCATGAGCAGGGACACTTTCCACTATCCCAGGTTGCTCCAAGCCCCGTCCAACCTGGCCTTGGACACTGCCAGGGATCCAGGGGCAGCCACACCTTCTCTGGGAACTCCATTCCATCCCCTCCCAACCCTCCCAGAGAACAATTCCTTCCCAATATCCCATCTAATCCCACTCTCTTGCAGTCTGAACTCATTCCCCCTTGTCCTGTCCCTCCAGCCCCAGAGAACCTCCGTCCTATTTTTGCAGACATGGATTGAGCAGGGTGAAAGAAGTTTTTATTCCTCTGCCAGCTGTTGTCAGCCATGGAAGTCCTTTTTCCCTGCTAGGGTTCATCTGGAGATGCACTCCCAGGAGAATCCAACCCATTGGAGCCGTGACCTCGTGCCACGGGCACGCACTTGCTCTTACCCCGTGCTGGTCACAGCTCCCCGGTGGAGACAGCGAGTCTGGGAGCATTTTCCTCTCAGATGGCATCCTTTGGAATCATTTTATTCCTCATATAGACACAGCTCCTAACTGAGGCCCCATTCTCCCAAATATTTATGCCCATGAGTAATTTCAGGAGCATTAGGAGCGAGCTGAGGGGGCCAAATCCTGCCCTCACAGCAGAAAATCCTTTTCCAAGAGCTGCATCCACGCTCCAATGCCTTTTGCAGCAAGGATGGACTTCAGGATGTGCTCAATTTTTGGAAGCGAAGGATGAGAATTTCCCCACTGTCTGCATCTGGTTTTATTTGCTATCAATTGTCAGATATTTGGTGAGGGTTGCCCAGATTTTTTGTGTAAAATTCATGGTTAAATACTTTGATTTCTGATTATATTTGCAGTTCTTCCTCTTTCTAAAAATAATCAAAGCCATGACAGCCATGATTCTCTATTTGTTGCATATAAAAATACAACAGCACCGAGGCCTGAAAAATCAGCTTTTTCCTCAACTTTATAAAAGTTTTACGAGTTATAAAACCCCTGAAACAATAAATTTTCTGCTGGAAATGATGACTGGAGCAAAACTAACAGGTGTTGATCTAACGCTCCTAAAAGCAGGGGACATGGAATTTTAACTCAGCTAAAAAGATGCACTTTGGATTTTGTCATATTCCATGGTTAAAACCTTGGTTCTCTGGGATGAACCAGGAGATTTTAGGGATTCTGTGTGAGGTTTTTCCCTCAGACTGTGAGGTTTTAGCAGGAAATGTGTTTGTATGTAGAAGCAAGCAAGTTCTTAGAGGGCTGATACCACATCCTCGCTGGTGTAAACTGGCAGAGGCCTAAAGGAGCTGAAGGAGCTGATTTAATGAAATTCAACACAAAACCCCACATTTCTGGTTTGGATTGGGTCGTTCGGCTCAGCCCAGTGGGAGTTTATTGACGTGAGGAGCAGCAAACCTGGAAAAAAAGGACAAATCCCCTCAGTCCACCTGCTTAGGCCGGGTGTTCCAAGCAGGCCTTTGAGCATCGATCCTGGGGAATCAGCTGAAGATGGCATTCCCAGGAAACACCTCTGTCTGCTGCTGTCCCTTCACTAAACCCCAACCCTATGAGCCCAGCACATCCCATGGATTTGAAACCCATCCTGAGCAATCCCTGTGGAGCTGAGGTGGGAATTTGGCCAATAAAAGTGGCCCTGCACCGGCCCAGGCCACATCTTTCCCTGTGCGGGACACTGGGAGTCGTAAAATTCTTTCTTATGTTTCTCTCCTTGTTTTCAGCCTCCTTGCTTGGAAAACACAGGAAACAAACCAAACGGCGGTGTTTTAACTCATTTGGGATATAAATTTATGGACTGGGAGACCTGGGGGTGTTTACCTGGAGAAGAGATGGCTCCAGGGAGACCATAGAGCTCCTTCCAGGCCCCAAAGAGGGTTATAAAAAGGAGGGAGAGGGATTTTTTTATAGGGATAAACAGTGACAGGATGAGGGGGAATGGTTTTAAACTGCCAGAGGGCAGGGCTAGACGGGATATTGGGAAGGAATTCTTGGCTGTGAGGGTGGGGAGGCCTTGGAATGAGGTGCCCAGAGCAGCTGTGGCTGCCCCTGGATCCCTGGAAGTGCCCAAGGCCAGGTTGGACATTGGGGCTTGGAGCAGCCTGGGACAGTGGAAGGTGTCCCTGCCCCTGGAATCACATTCCACGATTCCAGGACTAACCATGAGTTCCCCAGGGCTTCTCCCAGGCCCTCGTTTCCCTGCTAACAAGGCCCTGTCCACGTGTGTCCCATCAGGGGTGCTGATAAGCCAGGCCAGCCCTGCTGATTGTGTGAGCTCTTCACAGGGGACAACACAAACACAACCAGCAACTCCAAATAAATATCCCAAGCTGGGAAGTGATCCTGCCTTTGATCCAGCTGTGACATCCCTGTCTCCCCTCCAGTCCAGGCTGTGACTCAGCAGTGGCCCAGGAGGTGAATGCTGACCCCAAACCCTCCCTTTGCTGCCTTAACTGTTTGTTCCCAACTGTGGGAATTATTTCCCGGGATGCGTGATGGATGATTCAGTGCTATCCAGGGAATCCCCTTGAACCCCACAAGGATTGACTCATCCCGTTGCTCATCAGGCCCACCTGCTCAGGGCATAGCTGTGGTGTAAATCCACACTCCCTTACATGGATGAGATTCCCAGCTGGAATGGCACATGGTGCCTGCTGGCAGCATGGAATTGGGGTTGTTTGTTGACCTTGGATTTGTGTCTCATGACACTGGTTGGGAGCAGTTCTGAATTAGTGTTAACTTATTGTGATTTAGTTCTAAAATATTCCTAATATTCCTCCTGAGGAAGAGAGGGAGAATCAGTTGGTGAAGCTGAAGTCAGACTAGAAGGGATTAAAAAGGACGAGAAGAATTTCTCCATGGAAAGGGAGGTCAGGCCTTGGAAGGGGCTGCTCAGGGAGGTTTGGAGCCTCCACCCCTGGTGGTGTCCAAGGAATGACCGGATGTGGCACTCAATGACAAATAAAAAGGAGAGAAAGAAATAAATCCAAATCTCTTGGGTGGAAAACAATTTACAGATGGATCAGGACAACTCTGACAGGAATAAAACAGAAATCCATGGATGGCACCAGGAGCCATCCAGCCTGGGAAAGATCCCAGTCCAAGTGCTCCATGTAAATCATCCTTCACAGCAAATGTGGAGCCTCCCAGGTGTTCCATCAGGGAATCTTCCCTGGGGGCTTTTTGAGGCTCTGAGAAAAGTGAGACCAAAATAGGAGATTCATGAAAATTTTACCTCAGAGAAATCTGATTCGTCCTCACCAAGACCTCAACTGAATAATTGAAAAACTTAAAACTTTAGAGTGGGAATGAAATTTCTGGATGTTTTTCCTTGGTCTAAACTAAAAGTAAATTAGGGAAAAACTCCAGCTGATTTCATTTAGGCCAGTGACGGGCAGTTCTGAAAATCCCACAGGAGGGGCTGTGGGGCAGGGACTCTGCTCTGCCTCGGTGCCTTCCCAGCATTGCTGGGATGTTACTGGGATACATTTGGGCTTGTGCAATGTGGTTTTCCATATCTTTGGCCCTCTCTCTTTCCAGAAAAAGGGTAGAGGAGGAAGGCACTCGGATATTCAATGCAGGAATTTTTGTCTTGGATTTTAACTTGATTTAAGGACAGATCAGTACTACCAAGCTACCAAAAATCTAAGAATTTAGGGGGTTTTTTTCCAATTTTTATTCCTATATTTAAAGGTTATAGGTTTTTTTCTTCCTATACTTAAATTAACAAATCAAGCAAAGCTGGTAACTCAAGTCGATCTCCACAGAAAATAAAACAAGAAGTGGAGTGGAGGCACCACTGCAGGACAATTCCTCCAGCTCGAGGGTAACTCTGAGAGCTGTGTAAGTTTTTTAAGACGACTGCAGGACTTTAAAGTAAAGATTTCCCACTACAAGCAAGCTGCAGGACCTAAATATATCCTTCCTGTTTATTCTGTGTGTGATTTCAGCCCAAGCTCCAGTCTAGAAAACAAAAAGCACCAGCTCAAGCAGCAGCACCTCAGCCCTGGTGAGTAACAGCAGCATCATCTGACCAGGGCTGGCAACCAAACCCCTGCAGGCAAGTCCAGGGGCCGGCGGGAGATATCTGGGTCAAATCAGTTCTGTGGTTTAGTTCAAACTTCAGGGACGAGACAAAGATAATGTTCTTTTTCTCTCCTTTTTAGGGAAGTGTTTCCATTTCTAATGAGCTGTCGATTTTGGAGGGTGAAGAGGGGGTTTAGAAAGAGCTTCTGGAGTGTTCAGGACATGTTTGGCTTTGACAAAGATTTTCCAGCTTCTCAGTTCACGACAGACTGAGAGCTGCATTCAGAGATCTCATGTTTAACCCTTCTGCTTTCCTTAATTTAGGATTTTTATTCTCCTAATAATCCAGCTCAGAGCAAACCCCTGCAGCCCAGTGAGATGCTCTGCATCCCACTCCCAGGGCGGGAATACAGGGATGCTCTGGTTTATTCCCTCCCCAAACCAGACATCTTCTGGGAGGAAAAGGTCAGAGGATGATGATTTCTTTTTGTCAGCAGATGTGAGGAAACAAAACCTCCTAATAACCAACCCAAAAATGACCAGAGGCACTGTTTTGCAACACAGAATGTCCAGCCTAATAAATCCCAACCTCTCTGATGTAACGTGGAGTTATTCCTTCCCTACCTCTCTTTTTGTCTCAGAGAAAAAAGGTCAATTTTGTATTTCCAAACCCACTTGCAAAGATTTCATGATTGTGCCATTGGCCAGAGTTCAAACAATGCAGGCAGGAAAGAATGTCCAGCTGTCAAGTGTAAACAGCACCGGGTACAGCTCAGCAGTGCCTCAGACAAATCAGTCGGTGTCATCAGCTGCTTTTAATTAAGAGCAGACCAAATATCCTCTCCCTGCCCCCTCCCTCTTTCTTCTCCCGCTTTTCCTTCCCCCTCTTCAGTGCCTTGAAACACCAGTGATTTGTGGGGTATTGTCTTGGTGGCGGCTGTCCTTGTGGAAGGAAGCAAATGAATACGGGAAGAGGCTGACTCCAAGTTCAAAGCATATTCTGACATCCCGACGAGGCCGCAGATTGTAATCTTCCAGCCAGGTTGGATTTGCACCTTTCCCACTTTCTGCATGGAAAAATCTGGCTCCAGGAACAGAATCCCAGCGTGTTGTTTCATGTTGTTTCATATTCTCGTTTAAATTGTTGTTTCAAAAGCAGATTTCGGGCTGATCACCCCGATCCAGTTTTCCTGCGCCTTGTGCTAGAACCAGGCCTGGCAGGATGGAAATCTCCTTGCAGCTCATCCTATTTTTAGGGATGAGGCATTAATCAATATTTAGACTCTTCTGGGTGGGCCTGAGCCGGAGGCAACACAAAGGAACGGAGGAAAGATGTGGTGCACACATTAATTGTGTTTATTTTTTTTATTTTACATTCTCTTCCCTGGATTCTCCTGGTTCTGTGTTTTATTCTTGTTGCTGGTTCTCTTCTGAGCCTTCCAAAATTAATATTTCCCAGTAAATTTATTGTAGCTAAGACCTGACACTGAAGAAAGCCCTCTGTCACAGAATAATCATAAAATCATGGATGGTTTGGCAGGGAAGGGACCTTAAATCTCATCCAGTTCCACCCCACAAGATAAACAGCTGGGGAGTGGTTTTTAGTCCCTCAGCGTTGCTGTTGTTGAAATTCCACTTCTTCTGGAGACCAGGAATTGCCTCTGCTGCTCCACCAAAGGGTGAATTCTCCTCGGAGAGCAGCTTAGAGCTTCCCACATCCAAAGAACTCCTGGGAGATACAATTCCATGTGCTGGTGAGCACAGCAGCCAGGAGGCATTACTGGGAAATGCATGATTGGGTATCTCCACGCTTGGAGAAAAACCCAGTTAATTCCAAAGAATCGTGGAATGGTTTGGGTTGGGATGGACCTTGAAGATCATCCAGTTCCACCCCCCTTCCACTGTCCCAGGTTGCTCCAAGCCCCAGTGTCCAACCTGGCCTTGGACACTTCCAGGGATCCAGGGGCAGCCACAGCTGCTCCGGGAATTCCATCCCAGCCCCTCCCCACCCTCCCAGGGAACAATTCCTTCCCAATATCCCATCCAGCCCTGCCCTCCTCCATCTTAAGGCCATTCCCCCTCATCCTGTTACTCCAGGCCCTGGCAGTTAAAATTGAGATTTTCAGAGATTTTTCTTGCATTTTCAAATACTTAAATCCCATCAATTAATTCTAAATTTACATCATGAATCCCTGCACAAGGAGCTAAACCACTTTCATACCAATTTCCTTTTTTCAGCATCTTTTTCTCTCCAAAGAGGAGAGAAATCCCAAATGAACAGCTGGAAATCCAACAAAAAACCTGAACACTGTATTCAAATTTATCAACAGCTCAGTTTTGTCTCTGGCTCTACAAGAGCTGAACTTGAACCAGTCCCGAGACACAAAAAAAGAGGAAATAAATGCAAATAATCATGGAAACATGAGAGGAATTAAGGAGCCATATGGAGATCTCCAGGAAATATGGCCTCTAAATTTGAAATGTGGTTCCTATTTGCTTCACACGTTCTGTGTGCAGCCGGAGCAGCTTTTCTTTATATTCCATGTGGGGTTGGTGTAATGCGAATATTAATTTATGGAACAACTCTACAGCGCATTAATTGTGCATTAATTATGGTGGTTTTATGTAATAGACAACCATTAAATTGTGTTTATTGCACAATTCTTGTATCACGTTTGGTGGGGAAGCCAAAATTTTTACAAAATCCCATAAACAGAGGCCCCCCAGATGGATCAGAAGTTGTCTGGAAGAAGTTTTATTTTTTACAAGGCTCAGAATCCCAATAAAACTCCTCTACATCCTCATCCAACAGGAAATAAAAATCCTTTACTAAATAACTCAGCCCTTTAGGGAGACATTTCTGACATCATCAGAACAAATGGATTTGAGGAATAAAAGCATCAGGATGCACCACTCTGGGAGTGGAATTCTGGAGGCCTCCAAAATGGACAAGTTTTCCACCTTTATTTCATCCTGAAAAAGGATGTCAGACTTTCTGAGAAACAGTTTTCCCTCTGAAATCAGGAAAACTCTGTACAAATTTACCCTTAAAAACCTGCAGAGGAATTTTGTCACATTCAAAGCTCCTTTTCACTGATTTTTTTTAAGGATTTATTCCAACTCAAAGCGATTGAGAAAAAAAACGGGGGAAATCAAGTTAAATAAATTATTTCTTTCATGGTTCATCAAATTTCTTAAAGATTTTTTTCATCTCTGCTTTTTATTCTGTCCAAGTTGAATGTGACAATTCTTAAATCCTGTAATTATCCCAAATTCAGCACGATTTAAGCAAAAATCCACCTTGAATTGCTGCACATGGGTAAGGAAGAGGCGGAAGTCTGGATCTACACAATGTGGGATACACTAGGAGCTCTGGGATAATCTCAGAACATCACTGAGGTGGCTCCTGATGACATCAGTTGATCTCTTCCCAGTGTTTCACCTTTGTGAAAAGCACGGGATGAGGAGCTGCAAAGACTTTTAAACTTTTTAAGCTCAGATTTTAACCCAGGCTTAAAAAAAACTCGAGAGAAGCCCCAGAAAGAGAAACCCCCAGAAAACCTCTTTTGGTTTGGGTCAAAAATGAAAGATCCGAGAAATTCCTGAGGGCAATCGACGTCTCCTGTTTTGTTTGCTTGGCTCAGGTTGGCATTTGAAGCTCTGTGTTTAACAACCATCCTGAGATATCCCTGGAAAATGATAATGGCAACGATGGCCCTTTGTGGGGTTCACTGTCCCAGGGCTTTGGTGTATGCCCCTGAGCACCCCATTAATCAGGAACAGAAAATGGGGAACTGGGAAAGGTGGGAATTGAAAGCTCCGGAGGCTCCCCCCCAGCTCTGGTAGGCATGGGAGCCTCTTCCAGCAAAATGAGCTCCAGCCTTGGCACGAGCTCCGGGTTTATGGGAGCAGGTGGGAGGAGGAGGCTCTTCCGAACTTGGAGTTGTCCCTAAATCCATAGCACGTAGCCCCTGGGTGCCAAGCTCAACATTGAGGACACTCCAATTCGGTTAAATCCCATTTTTTATGGAATAATTTAGGTTGGAAAAGAGTTCCAAGGTCATCAAGGCCAAGCTGTGCCCGATGCCCACCTTGTCCCCAGCCCAGAGCACTGAGTGCCACGTCCAGGCACTCCTTGGACACCTCCAGGGATGGGGACTCCAAACCTCCCAGGGCCTGACCACCCTTTCCATGGCAAAATTGCTCCTGGTGTCCAACCAAACGCTTTTCATTCCAGGAATTATTTGCAGGTGGAGCCTCTACTTGCCACAAAATTATCACCATTCCCAGGAGTTGTTCAGGAGCCCTTCCAAAACTGGGAGTTGTGTTATCAGCTCCTCAGATTGTTCTTATCAGTGAGATTAGGTGTCAAAGATGAGATCGTGGAATCATGGAGTGGTTGGGTTGGAAAGGGACCTTAGAGATGATCCTATTCCACCCCTGCCACGGGCAGGGACACCTTCCACTGTCCCGGGCTGCTCCAAGCCCCAGTGTCCAGCCTGGCCTTGGGCACTGCCAGGGATCCAGGGGCAGCCACAGCTGCTCTGGGCACCCTGTGCCAGGGCCTGCCCACCCTCCCAGGGAACAATTCCTGCCCAATATCCCATCCAGCCCTGCCCTCTGGCACTGGGAAGCCATTCCCTGGGTCCTGTCCCTGCAGCCCTTGGGAATTGTCTCTCTCCATGTTTCCTGTGGCTCCTTCAGGCCCTGCAAGGCCACACTGAGCTCACCCCAGAGCTTCTCTTTTTAACAGAAAAGTACACCAAAGGTGGCTGTGGATCATGAGGGATGTAAGACCAGAATTCATCCTTTGGATCTCATGGAAGTTGTGGCTGCCCCTGGATCCCTGGAAGTGTTCAAGGCCAGGTTGGACATTGGGGCTTGGAGCAACCTGGGATAGTGGAAGGTGTCCCTGCCCATGGATGTGGATGAGCTTCAATGTCCCTTCTAACCCAAACCATTCCCTGATTCCATGATTCAAATCCATCTGTTTGTGGCCTGGAGTTGGAACATGAACCTAATTCCCACTTATTCTGTGGAAGGATCCTAAACATTCAAAAATTTGCAAAGGATTTGGGGCTGGGAGAATCCCTCCTTCCCTCCTGTGGGGGTCTGTTGAGCTCTGCACCCTCCCTGCTCTCACCAAGATGAATTTTTTTCCAATTTGGTACCTCCAGCACAGCCTTAAAATTTGGGATTTTTAACTTCCTTGTTCTCCGTGTTCTGAAGTGTAAAATGCCGTGCTGGGATTTGGAATTGCTCCTGCCTGGATTTCAGCCCACCCCATTCAGCTGTGCAGTGAACACTGTGAAATGCTTCTCCCAGTCCAGCAGGAAATATTGGAGGGCTGCAGGGTAAGGAGGTTTTTCAATTAATTTGTGTTTAATTGAACAAATTACGACGTGCATAATTCAGATAGTTGTCGTCAGAAAAAATATTAATATTTGCTTTTATTTGAGGGTCTGTGCATCTCGTATTGAATGTGATCATAAATGTCCCACTGTACATTGAATTTTCCTGTTGATAAAGGCAGCGGGATGGGAGGTGTGGCCTTTTTTAATGCCCCTTACTAAGTGCTGCTTTAAAAATCCATATTTAATAGGCTGTAACTGCACTGGGTATTTCCGTGGAATGGTTCTTGGGATTAAACTGGAAAACTGGCTCTGGGGTGGATGGGAATAATCAGGGTAAGGATGGGGAAGAGCTGGGGTGAGAAGGGCTCTGGGATTTGCAAAACAACAAGCAGAGGTGAAGGATTTATCCCAATCCTGCTGGAGCAGGTGGGTTTTACTTCTTAGATCTCACCTGTCTTTGAGTGGCTCTGAGCTCTGTTATTCTTTTAATTCCCCATCAGAGGGGTTAATCCCAGGAGAAATTCAGGGGAATTTTCTCCGTGGTTTGAAAGTTCCTCCTCACCTTTCAAAAAAATATTCTGATTTTTCAACAACCGGCACTGATGGTCATTCAAAATAAGATGAAGCAGAGTCAGTGGCCAGCCTCACATTTGGGATGTTCCTTAAACCACCCACAGGGACAGTTTGGATCTCTCTGTGTGCAGTTTTGATTTGTTCCAGAGTTAATCCAGCCAGGAGACAGGAATAAAGCTCCATGAGCGGGTGACAAACTGGCCATGCCCAGCTGCAAAGCTCAGTCCTGCAGCTGAAGGCATCAACTGAAATTTCCAAGTGTTACCAAAAAAGAAACAAAAAAGAAAAAACCCAACAAGTCACGAACTCAGTCAGACTGAAATTAGTGTTCAATTTAGGAGAAAATCTGTGAGGTTTTTTTCAGTTATTCATTCAGCACCAGGCCTGAGTTTTGCTACAAGTTCAGTGACAAAAGTGGCACCCCGAGCACGATATTTAAATGAGGTGCAGGCCACAGATGACTCAGCTGCAGCTCAAAAAGCTCTGCAGTTGGGTTCACAGTTTTTGTCCTGTGAGAAACGTTGAGATAAACTCAACGGAGTCACTGGGGGCAGTTCCCTGAGCGGCAGCACAGTGTCAGCAGCAAAAAACATCAAAATGGGATGGTTTGACCACAAAGCCCCTCCTCAGCTGGGCAGGGGGGAGAAAGTCCAACAAGAAACTCATGGATTGGGATAAAGATGAGGAGAGGTCACTCATCACCATCAGAAAAAGACAGACTTGGGGAAATTAATTGAATTTATCACCAATCAAAAGCAGAGCAGGGTAAGAAGTCAAATAAAAGCTTAAAAACGTCTTTTCCTCGTCCTTGCCTCCTTCTTGGGCTTAAATTTATGCCCAAATCTCTCCCTTCTCCCCACCAGTGGCACAGGGAGATGGGGATGGGGTTTATGGTCACTGTGGGTCCCTTTTCCCATGGGGTCAATCCTTCAGGAAGAGCCCCAACTTCCATGGGGTCAATCCTTCAGGAACTGCTCCCTTTTCCCATGGGGTCAGTCCTTCAGGAACAGCCCCAACTTCCATGGGGTCAATCCTTCAGGAACTGCTCCCTTTTCCCATGGGGTGAATCCTTCAGGAACTGCTCCAACTTCCATGGAGTCAGTCCTGCAGGAACAGCTCCAACTTCCATGGGGTCAGTCCTTCAGGAACTGCTCGGGGTGGGGGTCCCCTCCCATGGAATCCCAAGTCCTACCAGCAAAACCTGCTCCAGGTGGGCTCCTCTCTCCACGAGGCCACAGATCCCTGCCAGGACCCTGCTCCAGGGTGGAATTCCCATCACAGCCTTTTTTTTGTGCATCCATTATTTTCCCTTCTTAAATACATTAAAGTCTCTTTCCCACAAGTGGCTTCACCCATGGGATCAGCCCCATTAAATTCCCTGGGAATACTCCAGAGCACAAAATTCAGGATGTGCAAAAACCCTTCCAGGTACGGGGACTCCAAAATGCCCTCGGTGCTTCCCCCAGCTTAGGAAGGACTTTAAGCTCGTGCCTAAACCCCTCTGCCAAGGATTTGGGGTGGTTTTGGGAGATCAGGAATGGATTCGTGGCAGTGATTTCCAAACATGGAGAGCACAAACAAGAAATCCTCATTAAACTCTGACTGAATCCATCAGCAAGTGAAAGGTTTGGGATCTCCACTGCCATGAGGAGAGAAGATTCCAACTTCTTTAAATCCAGACATTTATTTCTGATCGTTCCTTTCACCTAATTGGACAGAAATTGCTTTTTTTGTGGGATCAATTTCCCATAATCATGGTTGTACAGTTTTACTTCTCCAAATCCTTTCCAGAGCAATAGGATTACGTGAGATAAATACCAAAAAACCCTTTAAAACCTCCCTGTCTGCCTTAAACCTGAATTTGTGTTTAGCCCCAGGCCTTGGCAGCGATTGAAACAAAATGTTTTGAAACAAAGCAAATTGGCTTTTTGCTGACTTTTAATGTGCTGCAAGACACCTGGTTCGACACAAAACATCTATTCAGAATTAAAGCCTGAGCTTTTGTTATGCAAAAGGTAAATGAGGGCACCGTGAACTCTGCAAGAGTCAGGTTTGGGGTTTTTTTTGCTTTTTCCCCTGTCAAAATCTGTCAAAAAAATCCTGTGTGGTGACAGGAAATCAAAAGTGTTTTGAGGATGAGTTGGGTTCTTTTTTTCGGGGGTTAGGGGGAGGCAGTCCAGCGGTAAAAAGACACCAAGAGTAGTAAAATAAACTGGTTAAATTACGCAAAAGGAATCTTCCCTCATTTGAATATCGGGTTTTATGCAAAGGGGACGTTGTGTGTTTGGTAAGAGGCCAGACAGGTCCATGTCACAGCACGGCTCAAGTGACACCTGAATTTTGACATTTCCAAGGCATTTTATGAGGTCCCTGGTGGATGGGGAGTGAGGCACTGGTGTGTTTCCTGCTGGCTTGGGATTTTCATGGATTCAAAAGCAGGGAAGGGATTGGGATTGTGCCCCTGTGCCCCGCTCAGGTGAGACCCCACCTGCAGAGCTGCCCCAGCCCTGGGGCCCAGCACAGGGAGGACGTGGAGCTGCTGGAGAGAGGCCAGAGGAGGCACCAGGATGAGCAGAGGGATGGAGCAGCTCTGCTGGGAGGAAAGGCTGCGAGAGCTGGGATTGTTCAGCCTGGAGAGGAGAAGCTCTGGGGTGAGCTCAGTGTGGCCTTGCAGGGCCTGAAGGAGCCACAGGAAACATGGAGAGAGACAATTCCCAAGGGCTGCAGGGACAGGACACAGGGAATGGCTTCCCAGTGCCAGAGGGCAGGGCTGGATGGGATATTGGGCAGGAATTGTTCCCTGGGAGGGTGGGCAGGCCCTGGCACAGGGTGCCCAGAGCAGCTGTGGCTGCCCCTGGATCCCTGGCAGTGCCCAAGGCCAGGCTGGACACTGGGGCTTGGAGCAGCCTGGGACAGTGGAAGGTGTCCCTGCCCATGGCAGGGGTGGCCCTGGATCAGCTTTAAGGTTCCTCCAACCCAAACCATTCCATGATTCCACGGTTCCATGATTCCACGATTCCATACTCTCAGCACCCACTGTCAGGAAAGACAAGGAATCTCAGAAAAAAATAGGAGTTATCTAAATGTACCCTTTTGTAGTTTCAAAGGAAAACTTGAGGGCTGGGAGTTAAAAAAACACTTTTTATTTTGTAGCAAACATAAGTGACGTTGTAAAAAGCTGAAATATAAATTTTAAAATGGTTGAAAGTCATTAAATGAAACCTGGTTTGGTTTGGGTTGTGTTTGGAGTCTTTTAGTTTGCAAAGACTTTGATAATTTAACTTTTTTCCCTGGGTTTTTTTACTGATTGAGAATAATAAAATGTCCAAAATCTTGAAAATTTCCCATGGGATAGAAAAAAAACCCAGATGGGATCTGGGAGGGGATTCCTTGGGATGAAAAGGTCTTATTGTAATGAAGGACCATGGAGAAGTTGCTATTCCTTTACTTAGTTACATCATCATCATCATCATCATCATTATCATTATTATTACCATTATTATTTTTTTTTTTTCTGACAGTTTGCCAAGTGCTCCCATGGCAAGGTAGGACTGATGCATTCCCAGTGAGGGAAAGAAAGGGATGGGATAAGGAAGGGAAGCTGACACTCAAAGCTCTCCCCATTCCCAAAGTCCCTCCTGGTTCCCATCGGGATCAAATGCAGGAGATGAATAAAATTCCTGGAATTAATCCCATGTTCCCTGTGCTAGAGAGAAGTGCAGGGAGAAATTCATCCTCCTGTCCCTTGACGTCCTGCTGACTCCTGGCTCCCAGCCCACATCCCATCCCATTTTTCTCCTTTTAGCCCCTTTCCCAGTCCCAAGGATCCACCAGTGGATTGTGGATTTGTCCCCATCCCATGGCCATGGGTTCCCCCAAACTTCCCTCCTTGTGGAGCCACCTGGGTTCCTGCCAGGGATTTCCAAACTCCAGACAGTTCCAAATCCATCCGGATCGAGCCTGGAGGGAAGAAGCAGCGGAGCTGTCTGGGAAAAAGGAGCTTTATGGTAATTCTGGAGTAGGAACCAGACTTTCGTATGGGAGACGATTTTTCGGAGGCTTGAAGAGGGATGAGGGAGCCCCAAATCCATGGGGCAAAGCAAGTGGGAACAGAGCAGGAGAAGGGTGAGGCTTGTCCCAGTCTGCCTGGTCAGATCCACATCTCACACCTGATGGATGCTGTCCAGGATAACACATTCCAGTGGATTCTTCACCCTTGGATGAGCAGAAGGGGGTGGAAAGGACCAGAGCTGCAGAATGAGGGGTTCCTGGGGGTATGGAAAGGCTGTGGAATATCCAGGGGTGGATGGAGGGGTTGGGAGCCTGAGGGAGGGAGGGAGAGCAACATCCTCATCCCTGACATTAGAGTGCTTTTCCTCTGGGATGTGGTGGCTCCAACACGGCATGGGATCAGGTCCACAAGTTCTGACTTGGGCCCCTCGGAGCCCTGCCAAGAACCCCAGGAGGGCGTGGACACAAAAATGAAACCAAAGAAAGCTGTGTGGTGACACAGAAATGTTTGTTCTCCACAACTCCCTGACAGGACGGGCAGTGAGGAGGGATCAGGCTCTGCTGCCCTGTCCCAAGGGAAAGGAGGAGAGGAAATGGCCTCAAATTGCACCAGGGGAGGTTCAGATTGGAGATTGGAAACAATTTTTCCCTCACAGAGTGGTGAGGCCTTGGAATGAGCTGCCCAGGGAGGTGGTGCAGTCACTGTCTGTGGGAGTGTTCAGGAGGAGTCTGGATGTGGCCCTCGGGGACAGGGTTTGGGGTGATGCTGGTGCTGCTGGGGTGGCACTGGATGGTCCTGAAGGGCTTTTCCAACCTCGATGATTCCATGATCCTGAGGAAGACCAAGGGAGACTCCAATGCTCCAAACACTGACAAACAGAAGTGACAAACTGCTGTCCGTGCCCAAAGCAGAGCAAGCAGGGATGGATGGGATATTGGGAAGGAATTGTTCCCACAGGGTGCCCAGAGCAGCTGTGGCTGCCCCTGGATCCCTGGCAGTGTCCAAGGCCAGGTTGGACACTGGGGCTTGGAGCAGCCTGGGACAGTGGAAGGTGTCCCTGGAGGACTGGATAGTCTTGAAGTTCCCTTCCAACCCAAATAATTTCACGATTCTATGATTCCATGAAATTGGGCTGTCACTGAGGATGGCGCTGCCGAGGGGAACACCAGAGATCCATGACTGTGGTGGCCCCTTTGAGGAAGGACGTGGCTGGATGAGGATGGGCTGGATGAGGATAAACTGGATGAGGCTGGGATTGATGAGTCTGGGATGGATGAGGCTGGGATGGATGAGGATGAGGCTGGGATGGTTGAGGATAAATTGGATGAGGATGGGCTGGATGAGGATGGGCTGGATGAGGATGAGGCTGGAATGGTTGAGGATAAATTGGATGAGGATGGGCTGGATGAGGCTGAGCTGGATGAGGATCATCTGGATGAGGCTGAACCAGATGAGGATCATCTGGATGAGGATAAACTGGATGAGGCTGGGCTGGAAGAGGCTGAGCTGCCTCAGCCAAACCACCTCAGACCTTCGGGCTGGGTTTAGTGTTGGGTAAACCCCAGGTGATAACATCAGCCCCAAGGCAGTTGGGAGGCTTAGTAAGGCTCTGTCTCGAGCTTTGAGATGCTCAGTGAAAGTCCTTTATGACTCTTTTATTGGTTTTGAGCCGAGATCAAAGCCCCAGCTCTAATCTGATGCCATCCCTTTTATGTTCCTACCACCCACTTGTATCCAAAGTCAATCCCTGCTCAGCCTCTTGGGCTTTCCAGGCTGGGTTTGGTTTTTTGGAGAGGTTTTCCAGGGTAATCGTCTGCCTGCTCCTCAGTGGGAGGCTGAGCCTTGGAAAAGAGCGAGGGCAGACACAAAATTGCATCATTATTTAGCAACAATATTTTCTCTCGTTATGTTAATGAGGTGGGTGTGGCACACTAAAAATGCACAGCGTTCTATCTAAATTAAATTTTAATTTACTGGTGGTCAAATTTAGCCCTTTTATTATTCACGGGGGGTGTTTTGTAAATAAAGATTTATATAGAAGTCACAGAAGGCAGAAAACAGGGAATTCATGGATTTTCCTTCCTCAGTTGGAAGTGTCACAGTGTGATTTAATCCTTTTTTTTTTCTTTTTTTTCCTGGAAGGGAAAGCCACTGCTGGGAATCTCAATTTATTAAATGAATCTTCTTGGGCATCAATTTTATAAAGTGCCTCAAACTGTGAGCTGGACACAAAGGGGCCAAGATGTTGAAGGGTGACAGTAAAAGCTCTGCTGACAGGAGGCTGTGTGGTCCAATTATTATAAAAAAAAAATAAATAAAGATGAAACCAAGGAGAAAGAAAAAAAAAAGAGTTTGCAACTTCATGCCCAAACCTGATTCAAAAAGATGGCAAAACAAGAGTTCTGTGGAACTCCGGCTCTTGGAAAAAACCCAAACCCCATGGCTGATATTTTTACTTTAATATTTATTTTCATTTCTTTTCATTTGATTGTGTTTCCTTTCACTCTAAACCTGCTCATTTGAGGGCACAGCTCCCACGAGCCACCCAAATCTCCACTGGTGCAGCAATTCCCACCTGGGTGGGGATGGAATGAGGAGCTGGGGGCTGGAATTTCTCCTCAGTGACTGAAAAAAGTGGGAGCGAGGACTGAAAAAAATAAGTGGAAATGTCTCCGCTCCTGGCAAATCAAAGAGCAGAGGGTTTTAGTTTGGATCTCTCTCAAAAGATTGCCTGGAACCCAACCGAAATGTTTGGGATGTTTCCTTTCAGGTTCCTTGCACTTTGTAGTAGGAAACAAAGGAAAACCCAACCGTTACAACAACAACAGAAAGAGCTTTTTAAATAACGAGAGATGAAGACTCAGGAGTTTCACTTCAGAAGCGCTGAAATAAAATCTTTCAGTGCTCTGAAAATGCCTCTCTTGGGGTTTTTTACCTCACCTAGGACTAATCAGTGAATTAATCTCAAGTTTGGGAGGTTTCTGAGTGGCCAGGCCTTTGGATTTGACTCATTTTTATTTGGCAGAGCAAGAGTTTGAGTCCTTTTTATAAACAACTCAAATGATTCACAAAACCAGGAACAGGCTGCCCAGAGAAGCTGGTGGTGCCCCATCCCTGGAAGTGTCCAAGGCCAGGCTGGACGGAGATTAGAACAGCCTGGGACAGTGGAAGGTGTCCCAGCAAAAGGCAGGGGTGGAATGGGGTGATCTTTAAGATCTCTTCCATCCCAAACCATTCCAAGGCTCTACTTCATGGAAAAATTAAAATGTCCATAAATCCAGGTGAAAACAAACGAGTTGGAAGAACACAGACACATCCAGTGAGAATTCCCGAGCAACCCAAACCTCCTTTCCATTAGAAGAGTCAGGGGTAGGATTTTTTCTTTTAAATTAGTTGTGAAATTCAAATTAAAAGGTGAACTGTGAAGACAGGAGCACTTCAAAAAGACGGGTTGGAAGGGACCTAAAGCTTATCTCCTTCCACCCCCTGCCATGGCAGGGACACCTCCCACTGTCCCAGGCTGCTCCAAGCCCCAGTGTCCAGCCTGGCCTTGGGCACTGCCAGGGATCCAGGGGCAGCCACAGCTGCTCTGGGCACCCTGTGCCAGGGCCTGCCCACCCTCCCAGGGAACAATTCCTGCCCAATATCCCATCCAGCCCTGCCCTCTGGCACTGGGAAGCCATTCCCTGTGTCCTGTCCCTCCATGCCTTGTCCCCAGTCCCTCTCCAGCTCTCCTGGAGCCCCTTTAGGCCCTGCAAGGGGCTCTGAGCTCTCCCTGGAGCCTTCTCTTCTCCAGGTGAGCACCCCCAGCTCTCCCAGCTCCATAGAAAAGGCTTGGAATGACAGGAATTTTTGAAGAGGAATGTGGAATGACATCACCTCTGGGGTGGGTGGCACTGCTGCTTTATAGGTGAGACATTCCCTTTTTCTGGTTTTCCATGGAGTAAGGATACTGATGGATTGGTCAGCAGGCAAATTCCAGAGGCTGCATATTCCATAGTGGGAACACAGGTTCAGCAGTTCCCCAACAGAGTTTCTTTTTTTTTTTTTTTTCAATTTTTTTTTCCCCAGGGGGATTTTTTTTGACGTGCTAAAAATGTCTCATCTTGGTCAGACACAGCCCAGGGACCTTCCTTGAAATCCCACCCCCTCTCCTGGGGTGTTTGCCTCATCCAGCTCTTTGGAGATCATGGAATGTGACTCATGTTTGTTCTATCAACCTATTTAATCTTTCTTTTTTTTTAAATTTCAGTTCATTTTCAGGGCTTGAGGAGAGGAGAATTTTTGTGGAAAAGAGCAGGGTGAGAGCAAGGTCAAACAGAGCTTGTGCAAAGTTGTGCCAAGGGATTGGATATTTGGAAAAATTTTTCCCAGGAAGAGAGGTCAGGCATTGGAACGAGTTCCCCAGGGAGGTGGTGGAGTCACCATCACGGTGGGAAGAGACTTTCAGGATCATCCAGTCCCAACCCATTCCAGCACCACCCTCATCCCAGAGGGGAGGAGTTTTGCTGATGTCATCCCACATGCCTCTCCAAGAATTCCTGTCATTCCAAGCCTTTTCTGTGGAGCCCAGCTGGCAGAGCTGGGGGTGCTCGCCTGGAGAGGAGAAGGCTCCAGGGAGAGCTCAGAGCCCCTTGCAGGGCCTAAAGGGGCTCCAGGAGAGCTGGAGAGGGACGGGGGACAAGGCATGGAGGGACAGGACACAGGGAATGGCTTCCCAGTGCCAGAGGGCAGGGCTGGATGGGATATTGGGCAGGAATTGTTCCCTGGGAGGGTGGGCAGGCCCTGGCACAGGGTGCCCAGAGCAGCTGTGGCTGCCCCTGGATCCCTGGCAGTGCCCAAGGCCAGGTTGGACACTGGGGCTTGGATCAGCCTGGGACAGTGGAAGATGTCCCTGCCATGGCAGGGGGTGGAATGGGATGTTCTTTATTAAAGTCCCTCCCAACCCAACCCATTCCATGATTCCATGACCTTGGAGCATGACCTCAGTATCAGGCCTGATCCCATCAAGGGAAGGCTCCCAAGGCAGGGTCACGGGTTTAGTTTGAAGGGAATTTTCTGCTCAGTTTTCCTCCTTTTTCCAGGAAAATACTCGTATCTGCCTTTCAAGGTCCTGATTTTTAAGTGGAATTTCATCCCTGTTCCTTTCTCTTTGCCTTCCTTTTGGTCCCACTCGGCCACACATTTATCTTTGGGATTAAAGATAATATCCTGCATTTATCCCAAAGTCAAGGACGGCCCATGAAATCCTTTTGCCACTGATTATTTTGATGCATCTTCTACCTTTCCCTCAGCCATCGGGAGCTCCAATTTCCTCCCAGGCTGAACTTTGTCGTCCTGCTGAGGAGTGTCTGCAATTTTCCTTGGAAAAATTCCAAGCCTTGATTTTCCCCCATCCATCACCCTGCCCACAGTTTGGAGCAATGATTTTGGCCTATTTTTGCTACTTAGGGGCTAAATTCCTTCAGTTCTTCCACGCCTTCATTCCACATCCTTTTTTGAGTAGGTTGGGAATTTTTTAATTTGGAATTTTGGCGTGATTATGAAGGATTTTCTGTGCAGGATAAAAATTATCCCAGGCAATTTAAAGTGGGTTATTCTCTTCTGGTTTTTTTTTTATATGGAGGCAACAGAAAAAAATCATGGATTTTAAATATAATGGCCGTTAAAATACAAAATATAATAGTAATAATAATAATAATAATAGTAATAATAATAATAATAATAATAATAGAATATAAAAGATGAAAGAGAAAGATGTGAAAAATATTCTGAAATTGCTACCACAGTTATTCCCTTTTTTTTCCAACATGAGCCTGGGATGGGAACAGCCCTTGGAGAGAGCAAGAAACGATGTGCAGGGATCGATGATGAAACAAGGCTGAACTAAAGACTTAGGACGAGATTCCTGCTCTTCTTCCCGAAATCCCACAAAGCCGAGCTGCTTTTCCACCAGAAACAAGCAGGGCTGAGAATCAAGGTGGTGTCGTCCAGTTTTAACCCCCACCAAAAGTTGGGAATTTTCCATAACCGGGATTTGAAGCGTCCCCGAATTTGGCCGCCCACACAGGAAACATCTCGGAGCAGGTGCTGGGTCCTGGCTCCATCAGGGGTTTGTGGGTCTGACTCAGTGCCCAGTTATGGTCCCAAACAAAAGGCTTTCAGATAAATTCCAAGGCAAGAAATCGAGGAGGATGAAGCGACGGGAATGACGATCCCGAAATGCATTAAAAGGGATGAGGAGTTGGCAAAAAGCCAAAACACCCAAGGGTTTTGTGCTGGGTTTGCTCCTCCTGCTTCCCAGATCACCTGGTGGAGGAATCAGGGAGAATATCCTGTATTTTAGAGGCTATTCCAACCAACTATTTGCTTGAACATATTAAAAACATCAGAATTCCTACTGAATAATCATTCCTGGATAAAAGTTTTGGGAATACTGCCAGGAATTACAGCAAATGCTGATTAAATTTTATTTTTTACATGTCACGTTTTGGAGCTCCAAAAGCTCACAAAAATAGGAGAAAATCCTACAAAACTGGGAAAATTTGCTGCTTGTTTGAGTCCAACTGGAATTCAGTTGGAATTCAGTGATGCTGGTGGGTCCCTTCCAACCCAGGATATTCCATAATTCCATAATTCAGGTCAGGAGCCGAAGTTTTATGTTTTACTTCCAAGGTTTGCTCTCTCTTCTCTCCCCATCCTTTCTTCCACCTTCTCCACAGCTTTATGACCTCCCATTTACTCGATGCCTAAATCTCTGCTTTTAATTTCTGTTGGGAAAAAGAAGAGGGATAAACAGTCACATTTCCTAAAAGAGGAGTCAGCACCCTCCTTCCTATGATTCCATGATTTATTAATACTAAAAATGTAGGAATTCTAGTGCTAGTCCATAGTGGGGAACCATTTCTGGCCTATGTTGTGTGGGTGAAAAAGAGAGAAGGGCTTTCCCTTTGGAAAAGAGATTTCCAAAAATTTCTAAATATCCATATTAATGGTTCAGCTGCCTTCAGCTGGGCAATATCATGGAATCATGGAATGGTTTGGAATGGAAGGGACATTAAAGGTCATCCAGTGCCACCCCTGCCATGGGCAGGGACACCTTCCACTGTCCCAGGCTGCTCCAAGCCCCAGTGTCCAACCTGGCCTTGGGCACTGCCAGGGATCCAGGGGCAGCCACAGCTGCTCTGCAAATTCCATCCCAGCCCCTCCCCTCCCTCCCAGGGAACAATTCCTGCCCAATATCCCATCCAGCCCTGCCCTCTGGCACTGGGAAGCCATTCCCTGTGTCCTGTCCCTCCATGCCTTGTCCCCAGTCCCTCTCCAGCTCTCCTGGAGCCCCTTTAGGCCCTGCAAGGGGCTCTGAGCTCTCCCTGGAGCCTTCTCTTCTCCAGGTGAGCACTCTCAGCTCTCCCAGCTGGACTCCAGAGCAGAGGGGCTCCAGCCCTCAGAGCGTCCTGGTGGCCTCCTCTGGACTCATTCCAACGGGTCCACATTCTTCTCGAACTGGGAGCCCCAGAGTAGAGACTGGGAATCAGCTTCCCACCCTTCGCTGTCCAGGAAGTCAAGGGAATGAGCTGGGCCTACAACTCTTGCTTTGCAAAGCTGAAGTTGGGTGAAATTAAACCTTCCTTGCCTAAACCCTGAGCCTGAGGTGCCTTCACTGCTTCCAGCACCGAGAGCCTTCAGCTTTTCCTACATCTTTATTTAGCTGGAATATCCAGACTGAAACCACATTCCAAGGATGGTTTGGTCCACACATGAGTGTCAGGAGCAGCCCCTGGCACTGGAAATTGTTGAACTCCGTGAGGTTCTCCTGGGCCCATTTCTGGGAAGAGCTGGGAATGTCTCAGGCTCTGCTCTCCTTTTCACCCATCAGTCCAACATCAGCTCATGGAGCTCCAAGGATCCGATTGTGGGGCTGTTTCCCACTCTTCCACTTGGAGATCATCAGTTACAGGCCCTAAAAGTTCCCTTGTGACCCTGCAGCTGAAAAAGTGCAATCCCACCTATTTTCAACCACCTCCTGTGGCAAGAACATGGAATATTTCACTTTTCAAGGACTGGTGGAGGAGCCTGTGGGCACCTGCAGACACCCACGAGCCCGAAGCCTTGTTTTAATCATTAATCCAGCCAAACTCAAGATTAAGTTGTCGTGTCCCAGCCTAACGCGCTGAAAAGATCAAGGCATTTAATGAAGTGTAAAATCCATTCCGCTGACGACGGGAGAAACGTCGCTCTCTCCAGGGAAAACAGAAAATGTGGCTTTTTAATGAAAGTTCTTTGTGTCTGGTTCATATTCCGGGCCATGAGAACAGATTTGGGGTTGTTGCTGTTGTTTTGGCACATTCGCAGCCTGAAGGGCTGCACCACTTGATTTGTTCCTAACAACTTGAACTCCTTGGCAGCCAGCCCTGCTCCAGAGTGGATTACTCCTCTCTTATTTAATGGGATGGTTCATTAGCAGATCCAGTCTTGTAGCTGGGGAGGAGAGGAGGAAAAATTTACGAATTTCTGAGCTGCTTCATGCTCAGTTCACAGCTCTGGGAACTCAGACCCAGCCTTGAGATACTCAGTTAATTATTCTTCGTCTCGGAGTGATTATTCCTGACTCGGCTTCCTCCTCATGGAGGTTAAACTCGGCCTAATTGTGGAGGGAGAATTAAAAAATCCCAACCCTGAGAGAGCAAAGATCGCCTGTGGGAGACTTTTCAAGCTGCATTTGAAGATGGAGTTGGCAAAGGCCACCTAAAATTTAGGTTACCTGGGGAAAGGGCTGGAAAACACATCCTGGGAGGGGATGTTCGGGATTTAGTCTGGAGAAGAGGAGACTCAGGGGATTCTGGAGGTCTCTTCCAACCCTGATGATTCCATGATTCTGTGAAATGAGAGGTGTCTGTGCTGAGACAGAGCTTGCCCAAGTAACACAGCAAATTTACAGAGCAATTCTCTTAAGCTCGGGTTATCTGGTGTGAGGACGTCTTGGTGAAGATTCCTCCCTCGCTCCCACAAATCCCAGCTTTAGGAATGGTTTAGAACTTAAAAATAATCATCACCATCCTACTGCAGCATTCCTTCCTTTCCAGACAACTGTGCTGGTGTTGTCCAAGCTTTCCACATCTGTTGTAATCCAGGTTTTCCTGAGAGCGAGTTGTCATCACACCCTGATAAGTACCAGTAAATCCCAGTTTGTTCAGACTGGGCCAGGAATGTTCAGTGCCTTGTTCCTGTAACATTTACCCGGGAATATGAACTTCCAAGAGCAGAACACAACGTGCCTCTGGTGAGTAATAAAATACAGAATTTCCTTGCTGCTGGAATTAAATAACCTCATTCTGTCACTCACGGGAGGATATCACCAGTTGGAAATCTCGGCTTTAAGGGAAAAGCACTGCAGGAAAAGGGAACAGGTGATTTTTAGCTTTAGGCTGGAGCTGTGGAAACTATTGAAGGCATCCATCTGTGTGTATTTCTTAAAGGATTTCCAAATTTAGCTCTCTGCGAATTGTTGGAGGGGAGGGGTAAAGGTGTTGTTGTCTGGGAGTAAAATTCTGTGTGGTGGGAAGCTGTTTACTCCATCTAAAGACTCCAAGCTGCTTCTCAGTGTAAGGCAGAGCAATCCCTGTGGAGCAGCTGTTCCCAGAGCTCCCGGGAAGGTTTGTGGTGTTCCTTGCTCAGTGATGGTCACAGGCAGCTGCCCCTCTTGGAAGGGTTTTATTTTCACAGATTCCAGAATCATCAAGGTGGGAAGAGCCCTTCAGGACCATCCAGTGCCACCCCAGCAGCACCAGCATCACCCCAAACCCTGTCCCCAGGGGCCACATCCAGACTCCTCCTGAACACTCCCACAGACAGTGACTGCACCACCTCCCTGGGCAGCTCATTCCAAGGCCTCACCACTCTGTGAGGGAAATTTCTTTTCCAATATCTGAGGGGAAAAGTGTTCCCAATCTCCAACCTGCCCCTCCCCTGGTGCCATTTGAGGCCATTTCCTCTCCTCCTTTCCCTTGGGACACGGCAGCAGAGCCCGACCCCCCCTCACTGCCCCTCCTGTCAGGGAGTTGTGGGGAGCAGTGAGGTCGCCCCTGAGCCTCCTCTACTCCAGACTTTCAAGGGATCCAGCTTCCAGTTTGATGGTCCACTCAGATATCCAGCTTCTCCATAAAACTCACAGATCCAGCAGCTGAAAAGCTGAAGATGGAACCTGCTCTTTCCTGCAGCACTTTCTGCTTTAATACATTCTGAACAAAACCATTTCATATGTCTGAAAAAGCAAATTCCTGCTTTAACTGATTCGGGGGGGGGGAAGTTAAAAGATGTCCATGGTAACAAAATAAATAATGGACTAAAAAATGGGTCACGCTTTGTTACAGTATCTCATGGTAGCTCAGATCTTTGTTTGAAGTGTTAAACTGTGGCTTTCATTTCGTGCAGCTCCCCAGCCAAGGCTGGCACTCGTCAATCTGCAGTTTATTAGCCCTGATCCTCTTTCAGCAGGAGTCGTTTTAAATAAAACTGGGGCTGGTTTTTATTTACTGCAACTCCTGGCCTTCACTGGCAGGTGAAAGTGAACAGCAGGAAAAGCTGTCAGGGAGTTTTCAGGCAGGGAATTGCACTGGGAATGTCCCAGGGTGATGGTGAACATGTGGCGGGGCAGCAGCGGTGTGTGCCGGGGGTTCCACATTTTCCCAGCATGAGCAACTTGGAGAGAAACCTCTTCCCAGCAGTGAAATTCCCAGTCCTCAAAGACCTGGAGAACCTTGCAGAGGACAACAGGGAGTTTAACACTTATTCTCATAAGGTAGGTGCACGAGGGGGGTGACGACGAAGGCAAAAATTCCTGCAGGATTTTCCTAAGCAGCTGAATTCTCCCCCTGAGATGTAAAAAAAAAAAAAAGGAAAAATTCAGAAAAAAGAAAATATGCAGAGGCTTAACCTTCCCAAATGTATTTTTAATGAACACCTCACCTCCTGAGAATTCACTCCCTGGGATAGACCTGACCTGTGAGGGCAGAGACAACCACTTGAGGGAACAACCTCACTTGGAAAATCTTTATTTTTCCAGCTTTTCTGCGGCACATGGAACTGGAAAAACATCCCCACCTTGGAGCTGATGTCTCCCACACTGATCCAGCCTGCCAAGGATCCTCCTGAGCTTGTTACTCCTCGTTTCTCATTTTTAAATTCCCTGCTGGAATGTTGAGCCTGAGAAAGGTTCAGGTACATCCTACCCCCTGTATTTTTTTATCTGGGAAGGTCTTGAATCCAATTTTTCTGGTTTAAAAATCTGGCTGTTCCTCCATCTGTGCTTGGGAATAAAGTCCGAGAGGGAGCAGGTGAAAGAGGTGGATTAAGATCCCAATCCAGCTGCTGTGGGATTGGGGAAGCTGCAGAGTCATGGACATGCCTTGTGTCTCTTGTAACACCTCCGGAGGAGCTGCAGGAAGGGTCTGAGCTCCTTTTCCAGCCCCTCCCTGGGGGAATGTCACCCATCCCAAGGTGGCACCACTCTGCCAAGCCTCCAGTTATCCTCATTTTTTACCTGGGACTGTCTTCAGCGTCCCCTAAAAGCGGGAGATTTAACCCCTCCTCCAACAAGCTTGTAGCTCAGTAGTGTAATCTGAACATCCAGCAAAGGACTCAGATGTCCAATGAGGGCAGGTGGATTTTGGGCACAGCCGTGGCAGGGATTTCCATGGATTTTTCCCCTTTCGGATCACGCCTTTTGCAACCAGACACAGTTTTGCCCCTGCTCCGAGCTCTGCTTGGAAACCACATGGCTGGGATTAGTGGATGCCCGTGCCAAGCCAAAAAACAGGGATCCGAGGCAGGGTGTATTAAAATATCTCCTAAAATATCTCCCTGGCACCCCCGGTACAACATCCCAGCAAGGCACAGCTTCCTTTTCCTTCAAAAAGCCATGGAGCTGCACCCTCAGGTGTCTCCAGGAGCTAGAAGCTCTGGAAGAAGCTGGAGGAAGGACATGAGGTTGATGTTCCTCAGGATGAAATGGAGAAAAGGAGGAGAAAACTCCGTGGCTTGTGGTCAGTTTGAAAGGAATTAGAGGGAGTTAGAAGGAAAACATGGCAGGAGCAGCGACAGAACAGAGAAATAAGGATTTCATTTGTCCAGCTGGGGCATGTTTGATGGCAGGACAGGCCCAAAGTCCTCCTGAACATGTCCAGACCACAAGAATCCATCACTGCCTCAGCCAGTTGGGAATGTCCTGAGCTGCTGGTGCCTCTCCCATCACCATCCACATCGGTTATTATTACACAAAACCCCTTTTTTTTAAATTATTATCACACCAAAAAGGATTTTCAGGATTTTTTTATCCTCTGTTTTCTGTGATCCCACCCAGCGTGGCCCCCTCTGGTCACATCCCAGTCTTCTCTGCTCTGGTTCCGTGGTCAGAGGTGCCCCCGAGTTCTCCTCACCAGCCAAATCCAGCTGAGGAAGAGGAATGGGAGCCTGGACAGGGAATTCCCCCCTCAATTCCCTCCAGCCACGGAGGTTTGCAAGATCTGGTGTGAACAAAACTGCCACATGAAAAGTCAGCCCTGCTGTGTTGGATACCTCTGGAAATGTAGGAAAAGGAAATTTGTCCGGACCGCAAACCCCGTGGAAATGGAAGCCACAAAGATTTTGGCCTTCCCTCTCATCCCCTCTCTCATCCTCAGAATTTTATCCCATCTTGTACAGCTGCTTCCTGGTTTTTTCCCCCTCCTGGTTCTCCTGAGGACTTGTCTATGTCTGTGGTGTGTTTGATGGAGAAATTCTGGATACTTTCCAGGTCTGGATACTGCTGGAGCACCTCCACTCTCGGGTTCAGCATCCAGTCTGCAACCCCTGGTGATCCAAGGAGTAATGGATGGGATTGCAGAGGTCCAATGCACTCCCCATGGATGGCTGTAAACATGTTTTATTTCCCCGCTACCATCAGACCACCCTAAAGCTTCTTCAGGACAAGAAAATCCTCATTTTAGGAATCAGGGAATCCTATTAAGGCCGGGATCAAGCTGGAGGTGAGGGGAAATTCGAGTTTTGGCCTCTTGCAGGCCCTGAAATTTTGGAGCTGGAGCTTTTTCTGCCACAGGACGGGAGGGGGAGAGGAAGGAGAAGGCAAAGGGATTTTCAGGGCCCCTCTGGGAGCTGGAAGAGATCCCTGCACATCCAGTGAGTGGGATGGAGAGCAGGTTAAAACCAGATTACGGTCGCTGTAGCTGAGCAGGAGCTCCCTCTGCTCAAGGTGTTGCTCGGATCGGAGTCAGGGTGGCCTTCACCTTCCCAAAAGTGATTCAGGGAAGCACCTGCCCCCTCAGCAGGTTCAGCCTGCAAATCTTGACATCAGTTTTTGAAAGGATTATTAAATTATTAAATACAATTCTATTTATCCATTATTCTTCCTTTTCTTTCCTTTTTTCCCCCCTTGGTTGCGGCGTAGCTTTGAATCCGTATTGGAAATTTGGAATTTCCTTAAGCAAAATGCTCGGGGTCATTTGCATGGTGACCATGCAAATACCCGGGCAAACATCCTGCTCCTGAACAATGCTCTTCTTCTCTGGTGGAGTTTGGCTGTGAAATTCTGACCTTTGCTGGATTTGTGGTTGCACCTGAACTCGTTGGGCAGAGGAACAGGCTGGAAAAATCCTTTTCATACACAAAGCACAGCAGAAGCAACAAATGGCAGGATAAGAGCACATCCCATGGGAAGCTTTTCCAAAGGTGAGGGATGGATGGAGCCGATGGATGGATGGAGGGATGGATGGAGGGATGGAGGGATGGATGGATGGATGGATGGATGGATGGATGGATGGATGGATGGATGGATGGATGGAGGGATGGATGGATGGATGGATGGATGGATGGAGGGATGGATGGATGGATGGATGGATGGATGGATGGATGGATGGATGGATGGATGGATGGAGGGATGGATGGATGGATGGATGGAGTCAAAGCTTGAGGTAGGAACAGGAAGCCAAGCAGGATGGGTACAGCCACTGCAAGAAATGCCACCAGGCTTCCCAGGCAGCCTTGGGAAAGCAATTTCCTCTCTTTTTGCCTCCACTCCCTCTGGAAAATGTGGGTGGGTGCTTCCTTCTTTCTAATCCTGTCATTTATTCTTCATCCTGGGGACGCTGGGATGGCACCAGGTGGCACCTGAGGGTTCTGACTCCTGCTGTTGTCCCAGCAAAGGAGATGGAAGAAAAGCTGGAGTGGGACATGAACCCTGAAAATGAGCCTGGAAAAACTCAGGACAAATTAATATGTGCTGTAAATTGCTCCAGTTCTTTCCACAGAATCATGGAATGGTTTGGGTTGGGAGAGATCTAAAAATCATCCAGTCCAGCCCCTCCATGGGCAGGGACACCGTCCACTATCCCAGGGTGCTCCAAGCCCCATCCAACCTGGCCTTGGACACTCCAGGTATGGAGCAGCCACAGCTCTGGGGATCTTCAGATGATCTTTGAGGTCCTTTTCAACCCAAACACAATTCCCTGTACGAAAGGTCTGATCTCAGAGATTTGGATCAATTAATGTAGATCAATCGAAATAACACAAAAACATTTTCTCCTTCTCCTTCACTTTTAATTGTTTTTGGAGCAGCTGGGCAAGGAATAGGACAGGATATCCATATAGGAATGTGCATTTATCCACACGCAGAAATATTCCTGGTTGGACCTTTTTGATGCACAGAACAGACCCTTTCTAGGCATTTCTCCATATTTAAAAATACATCCTGGCAATCTCAGGGAATAACACCCAGACACTTCCACTTTGGCCCGACAGCCTCCCTTCTTCCCTGATTTTGGATGGTTCCCTGTAACAATGTGCTAAGCTGAGTCTGGGGCTTGCCAAAGCCAAGCTCCTCACCAGGGTGCCCTCCAGCCCCCTTAAGGCTGGCTGTGCTGAACTCTTGGAGGAAGCAAATTCCAGAGGCAAGAGTTCACCCTTGGAGCAGACACAGAGACGGGGATACTCCTCTGCTGCAGGGATTTCAGATTTGTGGTGTCTGGCCCCTGTTTAGAAGTGATAAAATTGTGTTTTGTAAAAGATAAGCTTCTTTTTTAAATGTAAATATCTTTCTGGTTGGAAAACAGATCTTCCAAAGGCAAAACATGGAATGAGGAGGTTGCCTGGAGTTTGTGGATAACGGGAACCAAAGTCTCATGAAAGGAACAAGTTGCCCATCCTGTAATCCCTCTTCAAAGATCTTTTATTTGAGGGAATACCCTCACCCAGAGGGTTGTGTTTGAGGGAATCACACAGGGAAAGGAATCTAAAAGGAGGACAGAGAGCAGGGGGTTAGAAGAAATGCAAACACGGTCAAAAAAGCCAAGAACATAAAGATTATTTTAATAGAAGTGATACTGAAAGCAAAAATACACTCATTTGCCCCTTAACTAGGGCAGAGGCACCTCTCCCTCATCGGATCGTGACACGTGGGCAGGGACACCTTCCACTGTCCCAGGCTGCTCCAAGCCCCAGTGTCCAACCTGGCCTTGGACACTGCCAGGGATCCAGGGGCAGCCACAGCTGCTCTGGGCACCCTGTGCCAGGGCCTCCCCTCCCTCCCAGGGAACAATTCCTGCTGAAAAACCCCTCAGAGTTCAGTCCCTGGAACCAGGCTGGGTGTGTTCCTCAGCAGTGCTGCCTGCCTTGAGCAGCCTTGTGCAAGGCGGGAGGGGTTCCCCCGGTGCAGCCCCAGCTGAGGCAGCAGCAGGTCTGTGTTGTTCCTGACACATCCCTGTGGGAGCAGCTGGACAGGGCTGTGCAGCCAAAGAGCCCCAATCACCGCACACCCAGCAATGGAGCAGCAGCGGAGCGCTGGGGCTGTGCTGCTCTTCCTGGGCAGCCCCACGGGGCTCAGTGCTGAGCAGCTGTGGCTGGAGCCCGCTGTTGGCACACCCAGCCTCGGGGCTGCTCCTGTGCTGCTCCAGGGCAGGGGCTTTCTCCGGGATTCAGTTTTCCTTCTTCTGGGATAACTTNCTGCCCTCTCCTGTCAGAGAGTACACAAGGATTGTTACTTTCTTAGCCCCTCTCCTGCTC
>VZTD01001818.1:0-26491 GCA_013397725.1 Rhagologus leucostigma
CTGCCCCGGGGCCGCGGCTCCCCCCGACGGGACGGGTGGCGGGGCGGCGAGCGGCGCCCGCGGGGCTGAGACCGGGATCGGGTCCGGCCGGAGCCGGGGCTGGAGCCGCTTCCCCGAGGCCGGCGCGGAGCGGAGCCGCTTGTATATTTGTGTCGATGTTCCACTAGGAAGGAAAATATGTCACTTTTTGTAAGAAGTGTTAATACTTTAATTTATTTATGCATCGAGATTTTGGGCACTATTAATATGGAATTATATAAAACCTCGATTATTTATATCGAAATCTGAACATAGGTATTTTGTGTTGGCTTTGGAACAAAAGGCTATTTTTTTTTCCTGTTCTGAGGATAGTGTAAAGAAAAAAATACCTCCCTATCGCTTAGCGGAGGGGACTCGGTGGAGCCGGTGATGACTCATTAGCTTCGGAAACCCTATTAAACTGAAAAGCGGTAGGTCCCATCTGTCCCAGGTGAAGTTAATGTCAGCTGTAATTTATTCACCGTAGTAATAAGGGCTCCTTCCAGGCACCACACGCCGTTCTGTCCTCCCCTTCCCAGCCGATGAGCTTTAGCGCCCCGAAACAGCACTCGCTCCCTGCGCCACCGGCTCTCGAGAAAGCGCCTTATGTTTCATAATAAAGAAGATTTGGGGTTGACACAGACCATGTATAATACTTTGTACTTGCCGAGACGTGTAAATAAACGTTTTCTTTACAAACGTCTCTCGGCTCCCTGCCTGCCGCCGCGCCAGGGAGANGCTCCGGCGGCGGGGCCGGCGCGGTTGTGCGCGGTGCTGCCGCTCTGTCCGCCGGTGCGGGGGAAGCGGCCGGGAGCGATCCCGGCTTTGGGACACGGTCGGCAGCGCCGCGTGGGAGCCAGGGGCCGCCGGGCGGGAGGAGTGCGGGGCCGTCGCTCCCCGGAGCAGGCGCCGGTGCAGGCCCGCCGGTCCCCGGTAATTTCTCCCCGCCAGCCACGCGGTCCCGACGCGCCCGCCGGAGCAGCCCGGCGGTTTTCGTTTTGCTGCCTTTTCTGCGCGCACCGCGCCGGCAGCGGGACGGCGGTGGCTGCGGCCGAGGCTCCCGGTGCTCGCCTCCAGCACCGTTGTGCAGGGGGATTTTTAAGAACAACCTCCCGTAGTTCTCGGGCCCGGGTACCTCGGCCTCCAACAGCGTGGGAAGCTGCAAAAGTGACATTTTTAGAAAGCAGCCACGGCCAGGCGGGTTTCCCCCGGCCGTGGGCAGGAGCCGGCGCTCCCGCGGCCGCGTTCCCGGGAGGGGGGGCTCTGCCGCTCCCACGGCGGCAGCCCGGCCCCGGTCACTGGGAGGCTGCAGGAATTAAAGCCGTTCCCGGGCTCGCCGGTCCCGGTCCCGGCTGCGGCACAGGGCAGTTCAGGGCCAGGCAGCCAGGCAGGGCGAGGGACGGAGGAAATATTTCCCTAACTGGTTCTTTCCTCAGCGGTACCAGGGCACGGGCTCCGGTCGATTCGGTTTGTCGGGGGCAGGCTGTGGAGGTCCCACGGCAGGGCCGAATCCAGTCACACCGGGGTGATGGCGCTGGGGCCGTGCAGCTGCCCGACTGCTGCCGTTCACCAGCCAGAACGTGCAGCCTAAGCTGAAACACCGATGGAGGGGAGGTCTCTGGCAGGGAAGGAAGAAAAAACAACGGGGAAATCTATACTGGGCGACAGGGTGCGAGGGACGGCCGCGCTCCTGTCCACTGTCCCCACCAGCGCCCCGCCACTGCCGCGCCCCAGCCCCAGCCCGGCCCTGTTTGGTGCATTCGTTATCCCACCGCCCTTCGCCGAGCGGCGATGCCGGGACTGCCGGCCCTCGCCGTTCCCCCCCGCATCAGCACTGAATGCGGGGCGGAGAGGGAGAGAACCCCCCGGTACCGTACAAAGAGCAGCCCCGAGAAACCCGAGCGTTACTGAGAGGGTGGAAGGATCCAGCTCTGGATGGGGATGGCTCGCACGGGCACACATATTCACGTGGGTATTGGTGTTGCGTTCTATCTGCACCGTCGAACATCCATAAAGTGCGTTTTGTTCAACACATCATTGTTCTTTAACTGTTCGAACACCCCATAACTATAAACTTCTACGTCCCCGATTTCCCTGCAGTTTTTCCCAAACTGCTGTGAGCCAGGAGCAGTGTATTTGCGGAGAGCAAACTGCTGCTGCGTTCTGCAGGAACCGGCTTTGTGACGGGCGGGATCCTGCGCAAAGCCACGGGGTGCTCACAGCCCGTAATGATCGGCGGTGCCAAGTGGGTCCGAACTCGGCAGTGACAGCCCAGGAGGTCCCCTCGCCACTGCTGCCCGTGGGCTGTGCCACAGGCAGCGAGACTGAGCCTCGGGGCACCCCAGTTTGTCAAAGGATTTAATAAACCACAACCAAACTTCCATTTCAACTATGTGAGTAGCCATCAAATAGCGGGATTTATGTCCCGGGAGCTGCCTTGGGCTTGCTGGAGTCTGTGGCTGGTGTCTTTGTTCCCGAGGAGCTGTGTCGAGGTGCGTTTTGAGCTGTGCTGAGGACGAGGGACACAGGCTGCCTCGTGCATCCGTGCCTTGTACGACAAGAGCGCGTGGGCGGTACAGGGGCTCCGATGTGTGCGGTCGTGCTGAAGGGGACACAAGCGGGGGTTAACGCCAATTACGCTGCCCAGTTAATCCAGTGTTCACAGGAGCCTCAGGGAAACACTGGTTGGAACAAACACACAGTATTTCTCCCTGTGGATGAGAGCAGTGTTCCCTGCCAGCCTGGTTCAGGTGTGACAGGATTGTCTGACGGTCCCTGCCGTGTCTCTCTGAGGGTCTGTCAACAGAGAGAGAGGCCTGAAGGGGCTTGCACAGACTTTAGACCTAACCAGCTCGAGCCTTTTCGTCCCAAGAACTGTAATGGTGCAGAATGTGGGTGTCGGAGAGGACACACTTTGGGGGTGGGCTGGCTGTTGTCCTGATTCTGTTGATTGTCCTGTCCACATTTTGCACTTGGGCTGTGGGGTGGACAACTTAAGCCGAGCTGCTGTGTATGGGCAGCCATCTGACTTCCCAGTTTCTGAAACACCCTTCTTGCAGCACAAGCCCTGGCTAGTTGTGGGGGAACATGGGTTATCTCTCACCCTCCCACTCATCACTAAGTGCTCCTTCACCTCCGTGGGAGACTCCTCAAAGCACTCCAGTCAGCCGAGGAGGAGATCAGTGTGTGCAGGCAGGGTGAGGGCAGCAGCTCCTGCAGCTGTATTGCAGCATGGCTGTTTCAGGGGGAGTTATTTAAGTGTAGGCAGTGAAAGTCGTGAGGGAGATGTGGTCTGAGAGTGCTGAAGATGCTGCACATTCCATCAAGCTGAGTTTTAATCTGTTGATGCTTGATGCTGCTATGAAATTGATAATTCTTAGCATTTGGATGATCTTTCCAAAGCAGTCTTAAATCTGCAAGTGAAATATCTCTGTGAATTTATGTTCTGAAAAGCCCATGCTATGTACCTGAACTCCTCTGTTTGGAAGTTTTAAGCCCAGAAAAACTTGTCTTTATTGAACAAGGATGGAAAAATGCAATGAGAATTAAGGATTATTGAACAGTCAGTGGGACTTAATTTTGGACAGGTCCTTTTCCAAGCTTTGCTTAATTGTGTGCGTGAATGATCTCCCAGGCAGGGCTGAGCAGCTCCGTGGGTGGATGCACAAGGCAGAGCTCGGCATAACTGGAGGAACAATCGACCATCTCCTCAGAGCTCCTCCTGGCTTTGCTTAAGCCCCAGCCCGAAGCAGCCCCTGTGCCATGCCCTCATGCACAAACCCTCTCTGGATAAAAATGGCTCCACAATTTGCCTCTCTCAGCATTATTTTGTGCCCAGGGTATTAGATGTTACGAAGTAATGCATGGTGATCAAATCTGTATAGGCAATTCTTTTCCTAAATGGGCCCTAAAATCAATGGGTTATTAGCTCTCCTCCACTCCGTGATGAAAGCCTGCTCCTGTTAAACATGCAAACTACACAATATTCAGTGTCTTGTTTTACAAAACTGTTTTGCTCAGCTAGGTCACGATTTAGCTCATTTATAGCTGACATAAATAATACTGAGATATACATCTCACACCTCTGAACTTTCCTCGAAGCACGTATTTCTGCACCGGAATCATCCCCACTGCCGAGGAGTAATAATTTAAGGGCTGTGACTCACCCAGGTGAGCACTTGCTCATGTTGCTGCTCCCCCTCAGTCAGTAGATTCCCTCCTTACGTGTTGCCTGAGTGAGCTGGACCAGGTGGATGAAGTATTTGCTTCTGTGCAGGCGGGCATTTTTTGAGGAAGAGGTATTTACACCCTTGGTTTAAGCTATTTGGAGCATTTCCCTTCAACGCCGTGTGTTTCCCTTGCCCACTCTTTCGAGTCTTTTAAGCTCCTAATTTTTCCTGATACAGCAGCAGAATAAATACTTCTACTTGGCGCCCACTTGTTTTTGGGTATCTGAGTTTGCCTCCTGGAGGCACCCAGGTGGCTTTGACGGGCAGAGCTATAGTGCAGTTTGTGGCAGTTTGCCACCTGTGTGCTTTTCACCCCTTTTTGGTGGGGTCTCAGCATTTCTAGTTATTTCAGATACCTTAAAAATCCGTTGTTAAGGTCAGAGCAGTAATGGTATTTCAATATATACTCCCGTGAATTTAATTTAAGGATAAGAAATAAAATATTCTTCCCAGATCGTTGTGACAATAGAGGCCAGCTGCCCAAGGGCTTCTCTGCATCGTGCATTCAGAAATGCCCACGTGTCCTTTGTAGGATGTGCCCAGAGCTGGAATGCTGGGAGTGAGAAGCAGAGGTGTTCGAGAGGGATCTCGTGCACTGTGGGCAGCACAGATGGAAATTTCCACCCTTCTGCAGGAGGGATGTGAGCTGTGCTCTGCCTCAGCCCCATGAACTGCGTGATCACAGGATCACGGAACGGTTTGGGTGGGAAGGGACCTTAAACATCCCGTTCCACCCCTGCCATGGGCAGGGACACCTTCCACTATCCCAGGCTTCTCCAAGCCCCGTCCAGCCTGGCCTTGGACATTTTGGTGTAGGTGATGCTGGGTGTCCACAGACTGTGCTCCACTGAGTGGGGCCTGAGCTGGCTGGGTGCTGAGTGGGGCGGGCTCTAAACACCCTCACAAACTCAGACCTTAGGCCATTCTTCAAAAGATAAAAATAAAACAAAGAGTGAAATCTGCCTGTGGATAGTGGACTCCCAGAGATCTCCCAGTAACATCTGCAGTATCTATACAGACATCAAGGGTGTTGTGCTGGTCCTTGGTGAATGTTCTCAGCTGAGCCTGCAGGTATTTACCTCCTGGGAGTCCAAGGGAGTGTTTTTGCTCCTCTGTGGAGCATCTCCCACTTCCACATGAAGAGGCAGAGAGAGCAGGATCTTTGTTATTAACAGCATATGGGATTTGCTGGGTCCTTTGCTGCTGCTCTGCCCAGGACCACAGGGATCAGACCCAGCTTGTTCTGTCCCTGTGCCAGCCAGCCCAGCAGAACTGTACCTGTGCCTCACCCTAGCTTGAGCCAGTTTGCTGGAATGGGCTGGTGGGAGAAAGCTGCCCTGTCTCCAGCTCTGCTGCACAGCTCAGCTCCTTGAATGAATCTGTGCACCTCATCAGGCAATTCTGGACGTTACGTGTTGGCAGTGAGATGCATTTCACTCCATGCTATGACCAGTTTCCTTCAGGAACTGACCCAGGTAGGAAGCAGTGCCATGGCGAATCGGTGTGAGCCCCGTGGCCTGGTGAAGGTCCCCACGTTTAGCAGGAGGTTGGGCTGTCTGGTCCATCATCTGTGTGCCCGAACCTCCAGCTCTCTGTTCAGGTGAACCTGCATTCTTACGTACTTCTTATTAGGGACACCAGGCACGATCTCATTGCCTTGGCTTTATCATCTTTCATCTTTGGACTGAGTAGCAGCTGATGGAGGGGATAAAATTCATACCACGGCTTGCCTACAGTAGTACTAGGCTTCTTCAGTCTTTTGAAAACAGAAGGTCATCAACCCCTGCCAGACTCCTTAAATGACTTAAACTCAATGCCACAAGTATTCCAGAATGCCCAAATGATCCCATTAATTTGGCATCCAGTATACGCTGCATTATACATACCGACTTCCATTGGCACATGCCACATCCAATCCATTAGTTGTGCACAAATGCACTTAAGTTTTTTATTGCTCTTAGTTTTGTGTCATCAGCAAAGAAAGGTAAAGTTGATCTTCATCTAAATCACTGACATGGATTATTGCAATTGATTACAACGAAGAAAGAGCTTTTCAAGTTTTAAAGTTATGTTGTCTTTTATTTCCCCAAGTAGTAATCTGTACTGTTTAAGTTATTGCACAAGAACCGTCTCAGTAAGAGCTGCCCGTATTACATTCCTTGTTGAGAACATTTGTGTGCTGGGCTGTCGTGATTCCCCAGTTCTGTACAGAACTTTTATTCCTTCTGGTGGTGGAGAGGCACTCGATGTTCTTCATTCAATCCAGACAGAGAAGGAAGAAGAGGAGCATTAGCTGAAGCTAATGTTTGGGAAGTTGTGTTTTAATCTATGATTAGAAAAATCCTATTTTATTTATAGTTTAATCCACCATTCTTCCCAAGCTTAGCCTCCTAACTGGGCTCGTGTGTTACCCATCTCAGGACGCCTGTGACAGCCGGGTATCCAGAGAGCAGCACACAAGGGAAGGATGTGATCCAGCTTCGATTATGTGCAACTGGAAAAAAATGAGGGAAGCTGTTAGTCTGTCCTCCCAAATCACCCTGCTTGCCCTGTGCCAGAGCTGCTCTGTGCACTTGGGCACCGCTTTGCAGCTTGCTGTTCCCAGCATTTACACTGTGCCCTTCTCAGGCAGAAACTCGCACCCAAATTTGTCTTTGCACAGCTCAGGAGCCTCGTTGAAATTATGTGGTTAAAATCAACTCTGTGTTTGCAAGAGTAATGCCTCAGCTTGAATTCAAGGTGCTGAACTCCCTGGTACTTTCACAGGGCAGTAGGTGCCAGCACGGTTGTGAAAGACCCTCTGCGTCTTCAGTGCAGCCTGGCAGTGCCTCTCCTCTCTGCTTCTCCCCACTGCTTCAGGTCTCTCCAAAACTCCACACCAGCTCTAAGGGCAGCAGTTCTTAAAACATAGCCCTGAAACTTAACTGAAGGACTAATTATTAGTTAATAAAGCTTGTGGTTTATGGACTGCAGGGATGGAGAAGCCTGGCTCAGTACGGAGCTGTTAAACACCAGGGCTGCTGG
This sequence comes from Rhagologus leucostigma, assembly GCA_013397725.1. Classification (NCBI taxonomy): domain Eukaryota; kingdom Metazoa; phylum Chordata; class Aves; order Passeriformes; genus Rhagologus; species Rhagologus leucostigma. The sequence goes on from VZTD01001818.1 coordinate 7,272, forward strand.
AACGGTCCGGCTGCTCTCATGTGAGCGAGAGGGCCAGCCCTTCAGAGGGTGTAAATCAGCAAAGATCCATTAAGTTCGGTGGATCTCATCTACTTTACATCAGCTGAGGACATGACCCTGAGAACTTAATTGGTGGTATAATACAAAGACATTACAGTCTCTCCTCTTGTTCACCCGCACACGCCGTTCCCATTACTGGTAATGGGAGCAGCCTGTAGGGGAATGCGCAGCCGGGGTGGGCATGGCTGGTGCCAGCCCCAGGCTGCTTCTACCAGGGCTGCTGCTCTGTTAAGCTGCTCCCGGCCTCCAGAGAGCCCATGCTCTCAAGTGGAGTGGGAAACCAAAGCAAAACAGTTAATAATTAAAGAAGCCTTCGACTCCCTCGGACTGGTGGGACAGAGCAAGAGCTCCGAGGGCACCTGTGAGGGCTGGGCGTGTGCTGTGGGCCTCGCCAGGCAGGCACCCTGCCAGCAGGGCACGAGGCTGGAGCGGGTGGGGAGCAGCTTCTCTCATGCCATTGCTGCACGTAGGTATGGCATGAACCACGGCGTGAGCTGTGTTTCCCTTGGAAATCAGGAAAATAGGGAATTCTAGCACAGTGGAAAATGTTTCTAGGTCTGGGCAAAAGGTATTCCAGGAGCAGCCTGGGATGAAGCCTCCTGACTGCAGCCCACAGGCAGAGGAACCAGGTTGTGCTGTTCCTCCATGCCAGCTCTTCTCCTGTCCCCCCCAAAAGTGTGCCCAACTCTGGCTCTGGGGGACAGGAGAAGCACAGAAGATGGGGATGCTTCAGCTGTCACAGAGATGCAGACTGGGAGGAGGAAACAATGATCCTCCAAGATCTTTCGTCAAGTCCCTTTTCTTATGTCTTTTATACCCTTGAGGTTGGCACACGGGCAGGCAGGTGGGTGCACCTGCAGGGTGATGTGTAGGAGATGATTCCTTCACAGGCCGCAGAGATGTTGTGGTAATTGTTTTGGTTCTGGCACCTAAAAATCTCTTTGGGGAGCTGCAGTCCTGCACCCTGCTTTGTGGATTATCCTAATCTGTGCTCCTGAGCAGACCTTTAAAGCAGTACTTAGTCGTGCTTTTCCTGGAGTTTCTAAAAATATTCTTTTTGATCCTTGTGACATGTCTTCTGTGGGCATCCTGTCTCCATGTTGCCTTTCTGCTCCTGGCTGAGGCACGTGTTGTTGTCTCTCAGGTCACAGCCTGCCTATTTCTGCTCTTGTGCAGCTCCTCAGCCCTTATTTTCAGTCAGCTTTGGCAGCTTCTGAGCCCCCTGATCCCAGCTTTCCTCTGCTCCCAGCTTTCCTCTCCACACAGGTGCCTGGTTGCTCTCTGCCTGGAGCCAAGAGACCCCTCAGCATTCTACTGTTCAAATGGCACCCTAATGTTGCTCTGTCTTCTTTTCGTAGGGTTGCAGGGAAAAAAAAGTGGGATGTTGCATCTTGCCCAGAGAAGCTGAGATGGGTAATTGATTCTGAAAGCAGTTTGCACAGTCGGGGACTCGCTCGCTGAAGCTGTCGCGTTGCACTGGGGAGCTTTGCCATTTCGGTGCTCCAGCGGAGCAGCTGTTGTACCCAGCATTGCTTCCAGATTGTCACGGGCTGTGGAGGTTCCCCTGTCCTCAGACTGTTCATCAGGAATGCTTTCAACTTGAATTTGTCCCCTTTATTCAGCAGGAGGCCAACAGCGAGTGTGGGGCTTGTGGGGATGGAGCCTTTTCTGTGTTGAATTGGCACATCAGGGTTAGTGGTTTCACTTTGAAACTCCATTTTAGAGCCTTCGAGCCCAGTGCATACCTGCCCCGTGCTACCTCCCTGTGTGGCAAAAGGAGACCGTCTCTGAGAGCCCAAGCAGGGAAAAAGCCTTTTCCACCCCTTCTAGGCTGAAATATTTTGGAGTACCTGGAATAAGTGAAGTGTTCAGGATAAAAACACTTGCAGGACCTTTTTGGAGATCTGAAATGTGATCTTCCTCTTGTCATCAAGGGTAGAAATTGTAGGGGTTTAGGGGTTTTTTTATGCCTTGTCATGCTTGTGGCTTTCCTACATTGATCTCTGGGAAGTTGACCTTCTCTGTCTCCAGCCAAGTGCTCGGAGGGGAAAGGAAGTACTTCTGCTGTGTGGAGGGGCTGGGGTGAAACTGCTGCCCCTTTTCACTGCCATACTCAATAAGGCAGGGAAAAGAAAGCAGCTCGTGTCCCTTCCTCACGTCAGGACTTTCCTGCAAACTGCAGGCAGTTTTTCAAAAATATTCTTAGATGGGGCTTCCAAACTCTGTGTGACTGACTGTCAAACTGCTCCGAGGGAGATCCTTCTGGCACAAATCTCCTGTTTCCCAGTTAAAACTTTCACCTTCCTGTACTGCTCAAGATTCACATGGACAACTGGTTTTCCCTGTTTGCACTGCAGGGTCCCCAGACAGGTCTGCAAAGGCAGCTGCCTTTGTCACACCACGCACAGCAGAGTCTGCCAGCCCTTTGTCACATCCAGGCTCGTGGTCTTACAGCTCAGATGAGACTTCCATGAGTGGGAGCTAAACCAGAGGAAACCGGGTTGAAGTGCACAACACAAATCACTCTTCACTGGTTCAGACGGAAAAAAGAGACCCTCCCTCGGCCTTGTCCATCTCTGTTTACTTCTGCCTCCTTACTTGCTTTGGATGCCAGTCTGCAGTTTCCCAGCTGCAGCTGGAACACCTCCCATAGCTCTGCCTCGTCTTCTCAGTGGTGTTTGTTGCTTTGCTCTTTGTCTTCTTCTCTGGCCAAGACTTTTCCTTCTTATCAATTAAAATTAATGATGAGGCAGAGGCAGAAATGCCCGAGGTGTGATCCACGCTCTGGCCATGTTGGTTGTGGCACTGAGTGAGGTGGGAAAGCTCCAAGGGATTGAGGGTGAATGGAGCACGAGCCGGTGGGACTGGAGGGCAGAAGCGATGGAAATGCAGCAAGTGGGGAAGCTGCAGGGGAAGATCAGAGAAAGGAAACATCCCAGACCTCTGTGCATGCACAGAAAACTGAGGAGGGAGGAAGCCGGGAATGAACAAGAAGAGCAAAGCTGGAGGTGGGAGTGATGGGAACACCTGGGAGAGAGCAGGGGAAGGGCTGTGCAGAGCTGCAGTGGTGGGGAAGAGACATGAGGATGCCTGGGGCGGTGGGAAGCTCTGCCGTAGGGCTTTGCTGGACTTTCAGGTGGAAAAGGAATCTCTTTTGAGTTTAAAACCTCAGTGCAATGGGGCTGTATGTGAGCAAGCAACCGGGTACTGCCTTAGAAATGGAAATGGCTTGGCATGAGTTCCTGCTGAGGGGAGGGGGGGAGTGCATAGAGCACTGTGCAGTGTTTTGGGGTCCCTTTGGACAGCGAACACTCGGGCAGCTCCGTGGTCAAATCACCAGCCCACTGGGCAGGACAGAAAACGAAAAACAGGGTAAAACACGGCAAGAAGGACTCAAAAATCCTGCAGAGTTCAGTAAGCAGCGGTTACAGAACAGCTGAAGAAAGTGGGTGGAAGCAAGAGAGAGAAATGGGGCCAGAGGAAACCCGGGCGAACTCCCCTGAAGGACAGGAAGCTCCGAGAAGCGGCTCCAGCAGCGCCTCGCAGCGAGCGGCTGCAGCACGGCCGGGCGAAGCGGGGCCGCGGCTGCCCAGCCGACATCTGCTCTCGGTGACAATAGCACGGCCTGACAAGTTCATTGTGGCTCGGCACGGGGCAGCAGGTGGGAGAGGCAGCGTGTGCAGCCACCTGCTCGCCGCCTGTGTGCCCGTCCCCCGGGGCTGCCGCGGGAGCTCCGCTGCACTCAGCCCCCGGAGGGGCGGCCGGTGCTGCCCCCAGGTAGGGAGGGAGGCTGACACCCACTGATGGGGGCTGTGCTGGAGGGGGGCTCTTAGAGCAGCTGTGGAAGGGTCGAGCTTTCACCTTTTACAGATTTCAATTGGGTAGAGAGCAGCGGGTTTTTTCCTTCATTCAAAAAAAAAAAAATCTCCTTTAAGATAATTTTTGTGTCTGGACATTAGTGACGTGTCATGGAAGGCTCAAATATGTATGAAAATAGATGAGACAAAAACAAAGCAGCCAAGCCAAATCCTACACCTGTAACCCTTCCTGAACGCACCAGGCAGTGGGAGAGCTCAGCTGCTCCCAGCGCTTGGCTGGTGCCGCCTGAATGTCATTAGTGTACAATAGGGTTTGATCGGAATTGGCATCGCTCTTGCCAGGGAGTGAATGGGCTGAGAGCGACTGCAGCAGCCGAGGATGCAGCCTCCTGCACCGAGCTCAGTAAGTACTCGAGCAACAGTCAGCTCTGGTTTAGAGGCCAAAGTCAGTTGTGAATAACACCAATAAACTCGGACTGTGCACTCCCGATCAGCCCTGCCGGAGCCCAGGGAGAGCCAGGAGGGGATTTCCCCCCTTCTCTCTGTGTAAGTGCCAGGAACAGCAGGGTCTGTCAGATTCGGGGCAGCATGAGGAACTCGCTGTGTCGTGATGTTTGCTGCACAAGTCTTTTCGGAGCTCTTCGACGATTCCTCGTACGCTGGGACAGAGCGTTCATAGAGCTGTTCTGATTTACTGAAAATCTGGCTCACGGGCCCTATTTCACAATCCCGTTGGCTGCCAAATGCTTCAGTGCACGTTTCATTTTGAGTTTTCATCTCGATAAGTGCATGGGTTGAGTTTGTTGCGTGTACAGAGGCCGGTCCGGGCCGAGCCCCGAGCGGGAGCGGCGGCGGGGGCGGCTCCGGCGGGCCCGGGGCGCTCGGGCTGCCGGGGCTGCAGTGCTCCCCCCGGGGCTCTGTGCGCCTCTCCCGGGCAGTGCAGCGGAGGATGCCCTCGGGCTGAGCTGCGCACAGCTGCGGGGAGCAAACACTGACCCCGCCGCACAGATCCCTCTTCTACGGTGGCATTAAAATAGCAGGCTTGCTTCTGGTGCGACAGCCAAAACACCCGCTAATGGGGAGGGGAAAGAGAAGCTGGAAATGTCGCTGTCTTCGTGCAAAAGCCAAGCTCCGCGTTGCTCGTTTTGATGCCAGATACGGTATGGCAGAGCTGGTTTCACAGGAACAGCTGCTGGGAGCTCAAGGGGCTGCAGCACCTTTCAGGGGGGCACAGCCTGTCTGTCCATCCTCCTGTCCCCCCAAGTCTCCGGTCTTAAACAGGTCTTAAAAAGGGTTGCAAGGCTCGCTGCTTCAGCTGTGCTTGCCCAGGTCACGGAGCACAGCACTTGAGTTCTCAAATTAAAAATGTGTTGCCAGATTTCAAGGGATCTCAGGCTTAGAAGTTTTTTGGTACCAACCTCCGGCATTTTAAGATGTTCGCTTAGAACAACAGCAAGATTTAAACGGGTGTTTAAAAAAAATCAGCCTAAGGTATTTGGAGATTTGCTTTTAATTATGAAGAGTAAATTAAAATGTAGTTGTTCCACGGCAAGGTCATCTTAATTCAGTGTCTAATTATACAGGTATTAAATTTCTCCCAAATAAAGCCTTATTTGAGCTAAGATAATTCGTTTAAAAAGTAATCCAGTCTTGAATGAAATATCCCTAATGATGAAGAATCGATTCAAAATTTAAGTACTTAATCACAGCCACAGTAAAAATTAATATATTGCTCCCATTTTTTTGCCTGGATTTGTATAATTTTAGCTTCTAGCCCTTGGAACCAGCGGCACACTTGTTTGCTCAATGCTGCTGAGTCCTACACAGGAGACTCAGGTTTACTTCACCTTCTGGTTTCTCTTTGTTCAACTTAACAAACTGCTCCCATCCTCTGTCTTTACTTTCAGAGGGATCTCTCCCGCTGGAGATGTGCTTTGCTGGAAGCCACGGCAAAGTCCTGGAGCACAGGATGCTCTCAGAAATAAGTGTGATGCTTCCTTGCTCCTCACATATTCTGTTGAACAGCTTCAGGTTTTGTGCTGTGGTTCTTTTAGTGGCTGAATTAATCTTCCCAACATGGAAAATTAGCAACAAAATTAGCAACAGTCTGTTACCAGGATGGCTCGAATTTGTTTCCCTAGGAAATTATACAAGTGACCTTATTTTATCTTGGGATGGTGTGTAACCACATCACAACCCAGAAACTGGTGGGGGACAACCTGGAGAGCTGAGACTCCTCCCAGCAGCTCTGAGAGCATGAAGGAGTCGTTTTGGCAATGTGGGAATAAGAACTGTAGTTAGATCTTGATTATGCTAAAGTGGTCAGGAGTGAAATAATGAAAATATAGATATTGGCTTTCTCCTGAGTTCCAGCGTTAACAGCCCATTCTGCAAGCAGGGCTGCTTCGTGTGTCAGGGATCCTGGGTGCTTCAGACACGGAAAGTCTCAAGAATATTCATCTCTCTTATTCTCGAGACTCGGGATTAGTCTGAAACCAGTTAAATTAAATTTTAATTCTTGAGCTGGGTTTGTTCGCCAGTTCCATGAGCACACGCGCGGCGCCTGAGGGTGAAGCCAGCCCGGCTGTTTTGTGCCCCCGGGCCGGGCCGGGAGCGGGGTCAGACTCGAGGGCGATACCTGGCCCGGTCCCTGCTCCCCGGGCAGCGGCGGCGGCGCAGCGGGACCCGGTAACGCCCGTGCTGCCCTCGCTCAAAGGCGCTCTTGTCCTGCCTCGCCAAAATTTATTGGTGCGAGGGCTGATAACTGATGGCTCTGAAGGCTGCATTGTGGGGCTCTGCCGCCGGGAGAGGGGCGCGTTAATGGGGCATTGTGCGGGCGGCCCCGAGCCTGGCATGCGCTGGCGGCTGTGAAAAGTTAGCAAGGAGAAGCCTTGTTCCGCCGGCGCTGCCTCCTCTGATTTACGGCGGCTCCCCTGCGCTCGGAAGTGCTGCGACATTCCCCAGTAAATAGGGATGTATGAACGATTCTCTTTCCCTCCTTTCCCTCCTCTTATCCGCTCTTCCCAAATATGTAAACACTGAGCAGGCTTTATTCTTCTTCAATGATCATTCAATTGTCTCCAGACTGTATTTTTTGGTAAATTTATTGCCGGCTATTTAAAAAAAAAACCAAAACTCAAATGCATTTTGCATATTAACACGTAACTCTTGTTCCTGTCTGCTCAGTTTGGAAATGGTTGGATTGCTTTTATAAAGAAAAAAATGGCTAATAAAATTGGCCTCAGCACCGTTGCTTTGCAATTCTTATGAACAGTAAAGTGCCTCTTACAGTCATTGATGTTAAAAGCTATTTCTAAATTATGGTGCCATTTATTATCTCTAGTGTCCAAAGTAAGTTTAAATGATGCTTATAATTCATGTTTTACCAAATTTCCTTTTCCCCCCGAGGATACCTCTGATTAACTTATGCACATTTAAGCGCTTTTTAAATTCTTCTTTTATTGCCATTATGCTCTGAAAATCTCAGCGATTCTCAAAAATGGGTAATAAACTTGAGATAAAATGCTGCAGTTTTAGATCAATGCTGACATATCACTGTGGTGATTTCTTCAGAGCTAAAGTGATAATGCTTCATATTTACAGAATATATACTAGGTTATTACTACAGTATTACCATTTTGTTCTAAGATGAAATGAGTAATTTACCAATTTATTAAACAGTTACATTTAAGTATTGCTTAGGACATTACCACACCAATCTGTTTACTTAGCTTGAAGAGTTACCATTAAGAAACCCTGTTTATTTAGGTAAAATTTGTAATGATCGTCCCCTTCATTAAGAAACTTATTTTTCTGCAAGCCTAATTGCCTGGAAATGAGTTTCTCCTTATTTACTATGGTGAATTTTGCTAAGCCAGCTAAAACCATCACCCTCACAAGAAGTGCTGGAGAAATTAATAATACATACATGGAACAGTTTTAATTAGTATAATACCAAATGTTAATAAAAGATTTATGATCCAGTTAAAAGTTCTAACGATCACAACAGGAAAAGGGCTGAAATGTGGTGGCAGTGATCTGTTAAAAATAAACAAATGCTGCCAAACTCTCTAAATTGAGGATAGAGGAGATTTTTTTCTTCTTCTGCCCTTATGTGAGTCCCGGCTCAATGATCTGTAAGGTCAGGCTCTGACCCCACGGAAACCAGAGTAAATGCAGAATGGCAAGAGGATAGCCGTGGGGGTTATCCTGTGTGACAGCAGGGCAGGGGACGCCCGGTGCAGGGGAAGAGGCTGCATTTAACTCAGCTGGTGCCACTGGGCTGGGAGCAGGCAGCTCCTGCCTGGGAGACTCAAACCCCAGCCAGCCCCAGGCGGGTTTAGCAGAGCTTCAGCATCGCTGGCACAACCTTTAGCCCCATTCTAGGAAAATAGTCTGTGTTTTAAGTAGCTCAGAAGACCAGTGGTGGAGGATGCAGACAGAACCAGCTTGGCTACAGCCAAGGGTAGATGCAATAAGCAGTGGCTGGATTTCCGGAGGTTATCTCCTCAAGAGGAGCACACCAAAAAGCCTCTCAAGTCGCAAATATCCCAGGTGCCCCTTGCAGCTCTGCTCGTGTGGAGCACAGACAGGCCCTGCCAAAGGCTGAGCCTGCGGCCGGCCAGCAGCGCAGACGGACGAGCCCTGGCAGAGCTGGGCTGGCTGGCTGCTGCTGCTCGGGGAGGGCTGCTGATGGAAGGCTCCACAGCATCCATCTCAAGTCTTTGAATGTTGGAATGAGGATTTCAAGTGAGAGACCATCTGTAACTGCATGGGTGGTGTGGCGGGGGAAGGAGCTGTGTGGGGGGACATTGAGGGACATTGGTCACTGCTGAGATCTGCTCTGAGGGTATTTAGTCAGATGAGATAAATTGAGATCCTGCCGTAAACCCCCTGGAATGTGCCTGGCTGGGCATCTCACTGATGTCCTCAAGATGAAGCCCCAAAATGTGATGTTGGAAACATGAAGATTCAGAGCAGAAATGGATATTGCTTGCTTGGATTTGGGGGATTTTGGAGCAGGAACAAGTGCTGTGATCTTTATTGTTTTCTTGAATGCTGCCTGGATTTGTCTCCCAGCAGCACTGACAAGAGTGGGACTCTTCTGGCACAGTTTGGGGATACTCAAAGCAAGTATCAGAAGCCAGTCTTGTGCTGCACCCCATCAAGGGGCTCAAACTCAGATGGCACATGCTGGATCTCATCCTTGCATGGGTCCAGCAGGAGCAGAGCCACTGTGCACAGATAACGCATTACCCGGGGTAAGTACCAGCACAAGCCAGCAGCGTGACTCTGACCTGAGGGGCAGCAAGGTGACAGGGGAGCTGGGGATGAGCATTCCCAGCAGATCCACTCCAGCTGAAGGCCTGCCACTGGAGGATGAATACGTAGAATGTGTAAGATCACAGAACCACAGAATTAACTACGCTGGAAAAGACCTGTGGGATTATCGAGTCCAAGATGAATGTCTTGCTGGTGGGGCTGGGCTTCCTTGCTGCACGAGACGAGGCCAGTACTCCAGAACAAATGACTGATGGAAAAGTTTGTGTCAATAACAAAACTGGATGTCCTATCCCTGTCACAACCTTTGCTTTTGGGGCAGTGAACGGCTGAGCTGTAGTAAACCAGGAGCACTCTGTCACTTCCTTTTGCCAGCCTGCTGGGCCAGGCATGGCTTGGGAAAGCGCTGGTGAACTCCTCTTGTTCCTCAGCGGTAAAACTCTTCATCACTCAGGGTGCCAAGCCCTTCATCTTGACACTCAGCATGCTGGAGTGGATCTACACTTCTGCTGGGGCCTGTTTCCTTTTTTTAAATTCCCCTTTGGAAGTTCCCTGTGAAAAACCTGAACTGGAGTCCCAGGCTGGGTCTCCAGTGTTGCCTGTCCAGCTCCCTGCCTAGGGAGGTACTTGCTCTGCCCTGGAGAACAAATGAATGCCAAGAGATTTACTGAATTATCTGGGCATTGTGGAGATTTTATTCATTCCTAAACTTCAGAATGTGACTTTCCTTATTTGTTCTTTCCAAGGCCAGAAAAGGAAACACCATATTTATTCTTGCTAATGTAGCAATATTGATTAAGTCATAAAGCACATACAAATACATATTGACTCATATTACATTAAAGTATCTATCACTTACTACTTGTTCCTCAATAACACTATAGTTATATTAAAAAAATGCATTAAAATTGGCATTACCTCAAGGAAAGTAGGATCTGCCATCATTATTAATACTAGGTTTTAGTGGGGAAAAAAAAAGCTTTAAAGAGGATGCAAGTGTTAAAAATGGAAACCCACCTCCTTTTTCCCTGAACAGTGACCAGATACTTCTGGCTGTCGTCGTTATAATTCTGTCGTGATACTTCTGTCCCAGTCGTTCAGTCACAGGTTCTGAGCTCTCGGGTCAGTACTTGGGTTGTGTTGGGAGACTTTGCTGTGGGTGACGTCCCGCACGATGGGACGAGCGATGGATGTCCCTTCAGCATCAGCACGTCCCTGCAGAGCTGGGGGCTGTTGCTGTCCGTGGTTGGAAGGGGAGGGCAGGTCAGTGCTTGGCTGGGTGTTGGAGCACAGTGGGCAGCCTCCTGCCCAAAGCTGCGCTTGCAACTTGTCTGTTCCCACTAAACTGATGTTTAAAGCCTAAACTTAAAACTGAGATCCTCACAATCCCAACTTAATTCCAGAGTTTCCTCCCAGTGCTCTGCACCCTGCTTTCTGCCTCCCGAGTCTCTCAGGTGCCAGGATTTTGGCAGGTTTCAAACACTGTCACAGATAACCTCACCCTGGTTGTGTGCAGCAGGCGCTTGGCCGCATCCACGATGGCACCCACGGGTGGCAGGGTGGCCCCTTGTTTGGGATCTGCTGGGTGCTCAGTGCCTGTTTCCCCAAAATGCTGACTGGACCTTGCAGGTCTGCAGATGGGGTGGGCACAGAGCAAGGACTTCGCATGTTCACATGCAGGTACCTGCTCTGCAAGGCAGCAAGGGTTTAGGGCATCTTTCAGAAAACAGGGTCAAATTTCTGCTGTAATTTGAGTAGAACAGGTACTTCAGTCTGGGTCTTCATCTTCCTAAGGACAGGATCACTTCTCTGTGTTTTGAGGGAGAAAAGACTCATGTGTTTCACAAGCGTGGGAGCTGGGAGAGCAGCCACGGCCACCTCCTGGTAGGAGCAGATTCCTCTCTCCACTGAGGACCCAAGAGCTTTGGTGCCTTCAGCTTCTGTCTTGATATATCGGATTTTGTCTCCTGGTCTTAGAAGTTGAGCTTTACTCCCAGATAAAACCTGGGAGTGAAACGTGCAGATGTTGGACACCCAGCCCATTAACCTTGCCTTGTGAGTCTCCAGGGTGGTGCGGGTGCTGCAGAAATTGTGCTCCCCATGCACTGGGAGCCACTGGCTGCAGTGGGAAAGGGGACATGCAGGTAGGGAGCATCCAGCAGTGGACGGCAGTGGAAGGTGTGGTGGTTTAGAAATTCAGTACCCCCACCAGAGTCTCCCAAGCCACACATAGCTCGCTTGGTTCCCTCTTCCCCTCCACCTTCCTGCTCTGGAGGACTGAATTGAGAATTGGAGGCACAAAAGGTGAAGATCACAGGTGAGATAATAACATAATCACAACATAACATAACATAAGTAATAAGATAATTTACTGGAAACAGCAGTGAGAAAAGAAAATGAACAGCAACAATATTAATAACAAAAGTATACAAAAGAGAAGGTGACTCAATGCAAAAATGCTCCCTGTGGACCCCAAACAATGCCACCACGTTTTCCCACTGGAAGCCACGTCCTTCTCAGAAGCCAGAGTGTCCTTTTTCCCTGGCCCCAACAATGATATGATGTGGTATGGAATAACCTCCAGGTCCTGGCCAAAACTAGGACAGAAAGGTAAACCTCATTTCTGGGAGTATAAATAGGGCAGAAATTGCAGGAAGGGCGCTCAGTTTCCTGCTGAGGGAAATCAAGCATCTTTGGACTTCGGGGCTGGGTGAGGTGACTCTGATGAACACACCAGGCTGATAAGAAACCAAGGGTACCCAGGTTCCAGGAATGCTCAGGAGCTCCTGTGGCTGCTCCAGAGGAGGAACATGGCCATGGCAAGGGGGTGAGCAGGAGGTGGGTGGGATGGGCTGTGCTGCCTTGCTTCTTCTGCTCTGCAAAGCCTCCGGGACCCGGAATTGTGCTGCAGGTGGATTGTGCAGAGATTTAAGGATTTCTGTTAGTTTTGAGAAGCTTGTACGTATGAGGATTTGGCCGCTGCTTCACACAGCCTGGGAGGTTGTCTGAACATGTGCTGCCTTCTCACGTACAGCACTAAATTAATGAAACAGAAAAGAAATTGTTTTAATACTCGTATTTTTTTTTTTGCAGAATGTGTTTAGCATTTTCTGTGCAAAGCAAAACTCCAGCAAAATACTGTCCACATGGCTATTTTATGCTTCTGCCTGTCTTTTCTTCTCTTTATAATTAGCCTAATATGATATCTGATCCCTGCTCTTTTTAGTGTTTGTGTGCCAGTCTGACAGCCCTAGTGCTGTTATTTCTTAGATAAGTTAATCATTTCTTAATGACTGAACAAGGTATCTTTATTTAACTGCATAAAGAGATTTAACTTTTCCCGTTAAGATGTGACCGCTGGTTTATGTTTTGTTAATGACACGTAATGTTGGTGTAAGGCTCAGGTGGTACACACGTGTCAGAGAGGGCTTGGGCGTCTGGTTTTAGATGCTGTGAAAGGGGTGGGGAGGAGAACCTTGTTCTCTATTAACCTGAATTTATTAGGAAAGCCCTCTTGCGAGCCTGGCTAGCTGCTGCTGCTGCTGCTGCTTCACGGCCCAGTGTGTGGCCACAGGCTGGTACTGCAAAATCAGAGATGGGTTTAAGTCACATCACCTCCTTTGTGCTTATGGTTGAACACACAGAGAAGTGCTCATTTGTAACGTTATTTTAAGTGCTTGCTGCGAGATTGTTCTAAGATTATTATCTTCGTATAAACAAAATAAACATTCCTAAAATGTGGAGGCACAAGGAGCAGTGCTCAGTTAGATCCATGTGTGAGCAGTGCACACAGAGGTCCCCATTTCCTTGTCAAGCTGTCCCCCATGCTGGCACAGTGCTCAGGGGAGCAGGGCTGTCTGTGCCAGGCTGGTGGAAGCTGGAGGATGCTGCTGGCAGCAGGACTGGGGACAAGACAACTGAATTTAAAAGCTTGATCCTCTGTGCCCTGAGATAAAGGGCCCAGACACAGAATGGTTCATCGTTGTGCAAAAATGTGGTTTCTGGGTAAAGTGTACTCTGTAAAAATGAAAGAAGAGAATGAGGCCAGTGAGAATGGAGCAAAGCATTTATCTGAGCTCCAAGAAGTTACTGGAGATTTGTCCAGGAACAAAACTCCCAGCACCTCTGAGCTCAGAGCTCATGAATCCTCCTGCTCCAGCTCCACAAGCCTGCAGATGCCAGGAGGGACTGGTTTGAACTGGTTTTATCTATCAACCCCTGTGCACATGTGCTGTTGAGTTCTGGATGCAGCTCCAAGCTCACTGTGGGGCTCTGAGCCTGGTTTTCTCTAGCGTCATTTAGAGCAAAGCTTGTGCAAGGAAGCAGAAACATGAGATGCTCCAGCCCTGAGCCCACGTGAGCTGGTGCCTTCTTGGGGCTGGGTCCCCTTCTGGGGCAGGAGAAGAAGTGCTCAGATGGAAGCCAGGCCCTTTAAAGCATCTAAAACTGGCCTGCCAAAACTGAAGGCAGCAGAAGCCCTTCCCTTCTTTATTTGAAAGTTTTGTCTCTGACATTTATGAGTATCTTAAAGTGTTCGGCAGGGAATCTGTATTCCTGCCTGACAAGAAAAAGGCCAGGCCATTCCTTGGAGTTTTAATTTTACTGGCTGCCTCTAATGTCAGTCTTATCAATGATGTCTTTTCTTCCCCAGTAGCATATTCTAGTAAGAAACTAAATCACAAAGACAAAAGGCTTCTGGCATCTCCATTTTTGTGGGCTTCTACCTCCACCTATGGCATGTTTACAAGAAACATTCATTGCTGGAGCTCTTGCTTGCAATATGGGAAGAGCTAATCCCAAAGTCTTTGAAAGCGAGGTCCCACTCTGCTCCACAGCCTGGTCCTGGGGATCAAATCTGGACCAGGCTCCCAACCACACCCTGGATCTTTGGGCCTCCACACCAGGCACTGGGCACGGAGAAGCAGCCTGTGAGTCACGGCCGAGGAGCAAAGGGATCATTTAGCTGTACATTTGCAAGTGGGTTGTGCACACACAGAGCAGAAATGGGGCTTCTGGGTCAGATTTGTGAGGGTTTCACACCTGGAGCAGTGTGGGTGGTGAAGTGGTCTGTGTGAGCAATGGAAACCCAGTTCAGAAATACAAAATTAGATCATAGCTGCACCCTGCTGTGGGCACAGGAATGCAGTGGCCAAGGGGAAAAAAACATCTGATAGTGTACTGTAAAGAACTCTTCAAACACAACAGAATGGGGAATCTTACAGTGTTTTAGTCTGCGCTGTTGCAAAGCTGTGAGCAGGGCTGGAGCAGCCCTGCCAGGCCTTGTCAAACCCACCCCCATCCCCTGACTGCCTGTGTGTCAGGAGCATTAATGCCCTCTGTGGAGATCGGAGAATGGGGGTAGCAAGAGGTCAAGTGGCTTCATTAGGCCCCGGAGGATCTCGCGGTGGGAGCTGAAGGCCGGAGCGTGGCGCGGCAGGAGCGCTTTGTCCGGCTCGGGGCCCTGCAAGGGCCGGCCCTGCAAATGCTCACACGCTTTGATCTCGCACTTGAACTCGCAGTTACCTCTGTCCCTCACAATTCCGGCTGCTGGTGCGGCGGGTGCTGAGGGTTTCTGACAGGGCTCTGCAGGCTCATGGGGTGGCTTTGACACCCTCGCCACGGAGGGGTCTCTGCTGGGGAAACTGCCACTGGTCGTGGTGGGATTCAGCCTCCTCCCAAATCCCTCAGGGGCACAAGGAGCAAGAGGCATCTCTGGGCAATTCTGGCATCAACTGCAGTAGTAATATCAATTAGCAATTATGCAGAGTTATACGCCTTTGGTGCCTATTACAGGCATCAATGAGGAGTTCTGTTTCTGTTTCCTACTTGTAGCTGGCCTGATCTTGCATTTTAATGGCAGATGCTCTGAGATAATTAGAGCGGCTGCAGATGAACCCCGGGGGTGGTTTGCTGTGGCTGCAGTGTGGCATGGCCAGTCAAACTCCCCAGCCCCCCAGTATGTGCCAAGCCCTCGATGGTTGAAAGCCACGTGCCATACAGCTTGTATTTTGGAGAAGGAGGGAAAAAACAGAGAAATGGTTTCTGCTGCCCACAGCAGAGTTGTCCTGGGGTCCATCTCCGAGTGACAGAAGGGGGTGGCAGGTACCCCTCTGGAGCCCACGGGGATCAGCACTGCTGCCTCCTTGCCTGGTGTGCTCTCTGCAGCTGAAGCTGCTCGAAAAGAAGGTGGAAATGAGGCTGGGAGGCTGCAGAGGCTCCCGCCAGGCCCCAGCGCTCCCTCCTCGCCGGCGCCGGGAGCAAACGCTCCTCTGCGAGCAGAGGAAACGCAGATCTGCGCTGCAGCTTCTCCTCCCTCCAGCTCCCCGAGAAAAAAAATGGTTAATGTAATATTACATCAGATTGGACTCTGAGGAGCAGAAAGCCAATTTTGGGGGAATGTGAGCCAACCTACATCTAACTGAGATGCTGATATTTACTGTTGCAGCGATCCGGGCCTGTAGCATGGGTGAAGTCGCTGGCTGGGGATTCAAAGTCCAATTAGGCAGTGTTAATAGAGGAGGCAGCGATGCTTCATTGAGAGAAATTACCAAAATTGTACTTTCAGGACAGTCAATTAGCTGTGTTTTGACAAAGCAACAAAAAGATGAAACTGAAGCCCTTGGAAAAAAGAATGAGAGAATTCAGAGGGAACATGTCTGTTTGGGGAATCCTAATATTTTTTGTTGAAATCATTAAGTGAAATTAAATACTATTTTAAACCGAAGGGATAGAATATCTAATTAAGATAGAAAAAAGGTTTGGGGAAGGGTATTGTTGAGGGGATTAGAGAAATGGTTTACAATTCATGTTGACTGAGGCGGGGCCCCCTGAATGTATTAGGTATATTAGTAACGGGGATGGGAAAAATCTCTCAACAAGCAGATCCGAAGTTTAGGAAGGGTTTTTTTAGGGTGACTCCAAGGCTCCCAGATTCCAGAGCGAAGCATGGGAATGAAGCCAGGGAAATCAAGGAGATAGAGGACAAGGTGTGCTTTTGGAGCTGCGCTGGGGCTCCCACGCTGTGACGTGGTCCCAGTGCTGGTGTGGGAGTCGCTCCAGCGGCAAAGGGGCTGCAGGGCTTGAAGAGCCCTGGGATGGCCGAGCAGCGAGGGGGAGGACGATCTGGGCAGTCCAGGGCCCCCTGGATGGTGGGAGCAAGGGAAGTCCTGCCACGGGATAGTGCAGACAGGGGCCCCATGGTACACCCTGTGCTGCAGGAGCCCATCCCTGAGCCCCAGCCGAGCTGCTGCCAGAGCCCCCCTGGAAAACACATAGCAGGAGCCTGGGTGCCTTTGTGTGCCCACCCTTGATCTGGTTGTGTTTATTCTAAGACCGACATCTCTGCTTTGGCATTATATGTTCAGGCCTTGGTCTGAGACCAGTGTGCTCTTCCAGAACAGAGGGCAGGCTGGTGGGCTGGGGTCCCTCCCAGCCATTTCCATCATGATTTGTGAGACCCTTGCAAACATCAATCCCTGGAGCAAAGCCCCAGTGCATGGACAGGGCTGGCTGGAAGTGTCAGGAGGTTTCTCTCGCAATTCCTCAGCAGCCTGGGATGATTTTCCCATATTTTGCAGCGAGTGCTCCCACTCTTAACACACAGCTCCAGTAAAACTCTTCTGCCTAAAGACCTCTCCTAAAGAACTCCATTTTTGACCGATATCATTCTACTGCTTAATTCATTTGACATACAGAGACAGTTAGTGAAATATGCACGCTATATTATATTAAAGAGAAATATAACCTTCAATTGGTATCTGATGTGCACTTTGCAATAACTGCTATTAGTTGTCTATAAAACTCCTAGACATCATTTGATTTTATTACCATTATATTATTTTACTTGGGAACATATAGGAGGAGTGGTGATTGCAGGTCTTCAAGTGCTTACTGGGAAATATTTAACACAGAATGTTTTATTTATTAGCATAAAGAGACACAACGGATTGTTGGTGATTAAAGTGATGATACTGCTGCCATACTTGTCAAAAATATAGACCTAATTCAATAGAAAGGCGACAGTCAGTCTCCATGTTGATCTATGCTGCAGCAAACTGCCTCTGAAAGCAGCACAAAGCCTGAATTGGCCTCTTAATTTTATGCTCTAGGGCATAGTATAAAAAAGGGAATTCTTTCTAAGTGCCTGTAATTGCATGTTACCAGAACCTAAAATATAAGCCAAATTTTGAAATCATAAGTGTTAAGTTTTCCATTTCAATTCCTCCCCCTCCTCCTCCAAAAAAATACCATCAAAACAGAAGAGCTTTAAAATGCCTCCCTGTCCCGCATCATTAATAAAATATAGAGTATACTCAGCCTTTAATTGCAAATGTACATTTTGAAAGAAAATACTTAAAAAAACCCCCCTCATTTTCCTTCTCTCCTGGGTGTCCAGCACTGGAGCAGGGGCCGTGCCGTGCATGTCACCCTCTCTTTGCAGAGGTGTGTTCCAAACAACAGCAATGTCCTGCCTGACTTAGGTCTGCTCGGACGGGCTGGACTATTGTTTCCCTCCCTGAGCTGGGGAAAGCTGTGAATTAGGTAAATCGTGCAGGTCACTGTGTATCAAGAGGAGGGAGGCAGCCCCACAGCCCCTGGGTGGGTCTGGGGTCACTCTACCCATGCTGGTGATGTTGGGGCTCCTGCCACCTCCCAGAGGTCAAGTCAGTGTGGTGATGCCAGGGAGGTGGGTCAGCAAGTCCAAACCACCCAGGTGGAGCAGCTTTCCACTGGGAGTCTGGAGTGGGAAGGGCTTGTGTCCTTCCTTTGCCCTGTGCTAAAATTGGATTCGCTTTGCACAGACACAAATCAGCATTTGCCTTGAAAAAAGTTCAATGTATCTCCCCTGCCACCCTCCTTGCACGGATCAGTGTTTACAACTTCACTCCTCTGAACAGACAGCAGGAAAAAAAATAAGATTAACCATTTTGTACACTTGATGGCTTCATTGGACAGGCAATAAATCAATACAATTGAATTGAAGCAGATAGTGTTCAAATGCTATTATCTGTCTCTCTGTTATTGAGCTGGGATCCTCGGAATGACATAGAGAGATCCCTCCAGCTCCAGGATTCCCTTCCCTAGGAAACCTGCAAGATTCGACGTGCTCCAGGGCTCATCCGAACCCACTGGGCAGCCCTGCACTCTGCTGCAGATTTAATCCTCTCCGGGTTTGTTACCCAAACCTCCTCCGTTCTGGGTTTGCTGTTCCATGGTTCGGGTGTTGCATGCAAGCAGAAAATCATCGTAAATGGTGACACCGGTGACATTCTGAGACACTGTGCTCACAATGAGAGGAGAAGTCTGCTGGCAGTGCTGAGAGTGGCAGTGCCATGTGCTCCAGGAAGTGTTTCCAGGGCTGGAAGCAGAGGCTTTGGAGAACTAATCTGCTCCTGTGTGTATTTGTTGTTGCTTTCTTGCAGTGAGACCGCCAGCGAAGGTCCGGCTGCTGCAGCCCCTGCAGTTGTGGCCATTTATTTATTCAGGCCTGCTTGGAGAGTACAGGGATTTTACCAAGGAATTTCCTGGTGCTCCCTGCCTGATTCAGGTGTCTGTATTTCCATAGCTTCCCAGGATAGACGATGGCACTGTGAAGTTTGGGTTTCGCAGAAAAGGAGAGTCATCTGTAACAGCTTAAAGGCCAAATTTAATGTTGATTAAAAGGGCCTGACTCCAGCACAGTTGCTGTTAAGTTACACTTTCATAAAAGCAAGGTAAATCCAGCCAAAACCTGAACACTGCAAGGACTGAGGTTGAGTCCAAGATTTCAACAGTGTTTTGTTAGCACAGTATTCTGTTTCTCTAGCACAGGGCTCAGTGTTTGGGGGTCACCCTCCCGTGGGGCACACGGTTTGGGTGCTGTCCCCAGGTGCTGTCCCCGGGCGCTGTCCCCAGGCGCTGTCCCCGGGCGCTGTCCCTGGGCGCTGTCCCCAGGCGCTGTCCCCGGGCGCTGTCCCCGGGCGCTGTCCCCAGGCGCTGTCCTCAGGTGCTGTCCCCAGATGCTGTACGCAAGAGCTGTCCCGAGGCGCTGTCCCCAGGCACTGTCCCCAGGCGCTGTCCCCG
>VZTD01001818.1:35303-58003 GCA_013397725.1 Rhagologus leucostigma
CCGCGCGCGCTCCCCACGTGGCGCGCGGCCCGCACGTGGCGGGGCCCGTCCCGCTTTGTTCCGCGCTTTGTTCCCGGTGTCTCCCGGCCGTTCCTAAGGACGCGGCGCGCTGGGAGCGCCCGCGGAGCACATGGCAGCACGACCGGAGGCGGAGCACGTGGAGCTCCGCGCGGCCGAGCGCGCCTTTCCGCCCATCGCCCCGGGGCAGGCCCGGCCGCCCACAGCGGCCGGTTACGGAGGTGGCATCGCCCTGGGCACCGCGAAGGACGCTGGGCGGGGATGGCCTTAAAGCTGCTGGGCTTGAACGGGCCGCGCGGGGAGCTGCGTGGTCGGCAGCAGGCCGCGCACTCGCTGGGGTTTTCCTCACCCCACGTGTTCCGCTGCGTGCTTGCCCAGAGTGCCGCTAGTTCTCTGTGCAAGTACGAGACCGGGAGCAGCAAGTTGCAAATAAGTGGTTAGCAAATACCTGCGGCTTAAATAAAATAGTAGACTTATAAGTAAATTGTGCTTTTACAGGCTGCGAGCTTAAAGCGGATAAGGAGTATCAGTTTAAAGTAGATGATGAAGAAAATGAACATCAGTTGTCTCTGAGAACGGCAAGTAGTGTTTAATTTTTACCTTCACATTTTTAATGTAGTGGTGTGCTATGATGCAAGGAGTGAGTTTTTTAATGCCTCATTTGTTTCTCCAATCTTAATTCTTCTAGTGATAAATGTTATGTGACTCTGTTTAAAACCATTTCTTATTGGCACTGAAGCATTTACTGTCATTTCAGATATTTTCTGTATTGAAAAAGTTTCTCCACGGATCTTTCATTGTTGACAGCAAGCAATGCAAGGCTGGAAAGGGTTAAGAATCAACTCACAATAGGTCACTAAGTACATACTAGATGGAATTAAATGCCAAACTATACACTCAGGCATCCCTAATGCAAATAGTGCAGATGCTACAGGAGCACAGGGGAAAGGAGAGATTTTTAAGACTCATACATAGGCACACTTCTGTAGACTACTAGGAACTTTTATTTTGAAAACCATTTTAGTGCATTCCCAAACATAACTCCAGTTCTTCTTTCTCAGAAACAGATAGTAAGTAAATCCAAATGAGAGGGCAGAAGGTTTATGTTTTGATTTTTGTCCTTGGTTTGCCCTCTCCAAGGATGTAAATGGGAAACCCCATCTTTCATTCAGATAATTCATCTGACAGACTCCTGGAGAGTTCTTGGATGTGTCTTTGGAGCTTTCTGGTGCTACAAGTCAGACACAATATTTCAAGGCTTTTGTTCTGGACTGACCATGGTTTTTTTGGGTAGCAGAACAGTAGTGTGCCCCAACTTAAAAGACAAGATACTGAAGAGTTACAGCATCTCTGTTGCTTATTGCTGTGTTTATTTAAATACAAAGAGATGCTTTGATACCTGGAAGCAAGTGAGTCTTACAATTGTGGACTAATTTCTACAGCAGAATTGCTTCCTGGAGGTCACTTGCATAATAATGATCTCCAAATGCTTCATAGTGTTACTTGTGAGTCATGTGTTTGCCATCCTTGTATATTATGAAAAGTACAGCCTGGACTTGACAATGAGTAATTTTTTCTTAATTACAATTACTTTTGATGGAAGAATATGACAATAAAGTATGTATAGGGAAGTCCATATGCAAAGTTCTTGTATTGGAATGTTTGTTATGTAGATAAAATTAGTGATACTTAAATTGTATGGTTTTACCCAGAATTCCTTTTCTATTTTTTTTTACTTTTTCAAAATTACCTGTAACATCTCTTCTGATGTTGTACACTGTGTGAGGGATGAAGCAGATCAATCCACAGCACTACTTCATTGTTGGGCTTGTGGGGGGAATGAAGTCTTGCGTCAATAACCTCTTTTCATAGAACAAAAAGGGGTGATACAAAGGAGAAATGGGGTTAAGATAGCAAAGGACAAACTAGGAAATATTAAGAGACTTAAAGACTTGGAAGGTCTGGGACATGGTTGCAAACAAAATGCCTTGTTGAGCATAGGAAGAACTTAGAAAAGGTAAGGTGTGAAGGTAGCCAATACCTGAGGACTGATCCATGCTCCTGATAAAAGCCCAGATGAGTAAAGACAGTGCTTGTTAAAATACAAGTGTGGTGATGAACTTGGACATGAGGTACAGCAAGATGGGGAGAAAAGGGGGTAAAAGTGAAAAGAGGAGGGATGCAGGAGGTAAAAGTGGTGTGAGTTTCTGAAAATGTCTTAGTAATGAGAGCTAGGAACAGGGATGGTCACTGCTTCGTTACCTGTTTATTCAGTGTGCTTTCCTTCAGTGTAGAAATTAAAGCATGTGCATGGATGCTTGCCAAACACACAGGAAACAGGTGAAGAGTAAGTGCTGTAGTATTACTTGAACTGGGGCAAATGACAGGAGTAGTAGGGGGTGGAGGGCATGCTCTGAAATTTTTGTCCCGGTAGCTGAACAATTCAATGTTGTTGACAGCACATTTGAGCAGTGAGATCAGAGCTGCAATTTTACCTCTTTAAATTGCTAATAACAAAATTTGCCAGAAGTAGTGAATCCAATATTCTATTTCCTAACCTTCAGTCTGGTACATCTAAGTCTGAACAATTACAGCCTCCTTAAAGCTCAGCTCTTGGAGAATGGAAACTTAAGTTGTATGCTTCTGCCTGAAGTGTTCACACCCACGTCTCCTGTGGGAGTTAGAAAGCTTTCTTTGTATGGGCTTTAGGAAAGGAAACACCAGAGCCTTGTGCACTGCTATTAGGAATAATTGTAGTGCAAGGGATTGTTGGTTTTCACATCTTCTGCATGTAGTCCTGTCTGAGAGGCCAGAGGTTCAGTGAACTGGAATTTCAGGCCTGACCAGTGTCTGTCACTCACTTGTCTGCTTGCAGCTATGACTTTGAACTCTTCAGAAAGTTCCAGACTCTTACTCAGAGTAAGGAATCCAGGCACTGAGTTTAGAAATGCCTTGGGACAGCAGTTCTCAGTCTGTGGTGAATTAAAGCAAAAGGCAGGTGCATAAATCAGTATTCAACTAAGCTGGTGTTAGACTTGACTCCTCAGTGACCGTTAAGTAAGCAGGAGGTGCACAGTGTGATAAAGGGAAGTGATTGGCAGATGGAACATGGCAGGAAGGGGAAGGCTATAGGCTGTGTTTCTGTTAAAGAGATGATGTGTTTGTTTAGAAGACTTTAAAATACTTGGGAAGATGCTCAGACTGTGCCTTGGTCTTGACTTCACAGGTTACTTTAGGAGCTGGAGCCAAAGACGAATTACACATTGTAGAAGCAGAAGCACTGGACTATGAAGGCAACCCTACTAAAGTAGTACTGGCATCTCTGAAAATGTCAGTGCAGCCTACAGTAAGTGCAGAAACTTAGGAAAATCTACTGTAATATGGGTCTCCAGTAGAAAAAAGTTAGAAATGGCTTGGGTCAACTGAATTTTAGTGAAACTGAACAGTGTGTTCAGACAAGTGTCTGTTTTGGTGGTAGTAAATACAAACATCTTTTTTGTGCCTGTAGTTACTTCAGTCATCTGGAGATAATGGAATTGTTCAAATGACAGTTTTTTAAGTGATGGTAATTATGCATGTCATCTATATATATACACAAGTCTGGGCATATGCAAGCAGATGCATCTTAAGGCTGTGTTGCTTTCTTTAAACCCAGGATGAGAACAATTAGTTTTTTCTGTAGGTCCCAAGCTCTTCAGATGATTACTATTCTCTGTTGCTGTAAGGGCACCCTGTTGTCATTTCTGCTGTCTGCAATGTAGTTTGACTCAGTTGCTGATATCGTACAAGTAGAACTACACAACTCTGGGGGCAGGTGGGATGGATAATGTTCAAATTGACAGTGCTGCCAAGTGGAGTAGAAACAAATGTGTATTGGTCTGGACTTGGTGTGCTTAACTAGGATAAGCAACAAATGTAGTAAGCCCCTGTTGGTGGCTTATTGACCCTGAGTTGACTCTTAACACTCGCAGGATATTCTGTCAGTGGGAACTTGGAGTAACTGTTAGCCATGGAGTCTCCAGCTGTTGATGCTCTTGTTTCCACTTGGATGGAGTGTCTGTTAAGTACACTTCTCCTGGAATATTCGACTGAATAACGATGCTTTGTCCCACAGGTCTCATTAGGCGGCTTCGAGATCACACCACCAGTGGTGTTGAGGTTGAAATGTGGTTCAGGGCCTGTTTACGTCAGCGGTCAGCACCTCGTAGGTACGTATGGCTGGTCACTGCTGTGTCCTGGCAGCACCAGCAGAACTCCAGGGGATGTGTAGCGGGTGCCTCCAGCAGTGCTTTTGCTGATACTCACCCTCTGAATCTTAAAGTCACATCCTTGGCAGCATGAAGTGGCTGTAGGGCAGAAGTTCAGAGGAGTGCTTGCATGCCTTTGCTTGCCGCTTGTTTTGTATGGATAAGGGGCATTTGTCAGCCTTACAATTTGACTTCTAATTTCTCCCCTTAAAAGTGGGTGTTGGTGTCCCACTGTTGGCTTTCTGCTTATCAGCTGAGTGTGAGAGGACTACCCATGAAATAGTTTTTGTTTTTAACTGAACTAACCCAGGACTAGCCTTCTCCTTTGGAGAATTGTGTTTGATCTTTCTCTCTACTAGTTTTTAAATGTGTCTCCTTACAAATGGAGAAAACGTTATTTTTAACTTTCTATGGTCTGTTGTGTATGAGGAGTGTTCCAAGCAGTGTGTGTGGTAGTTGTTCACCCGTTTTGGATTTCCCTGTAGTAATATCTGCATGCAGTTAGCTGGAAAGCTTCTGGTCAGTGGTTAGGTCACTAGTGGGAAGCTTCCCTCTATCAATTTGGCACCTCAGCAAGACCAAACCTACTCAGTTGTGGGTGATGCTCTGTTTCTTCCTAGCAGTCTTGCTTTACCTATTGTTTAACGAGGTGAGGTTTTTATACATTGGCTTTGCTTTGTCAGCATTAGAAGAAGAACCAGAATCAGATGAGGAGGAAGACGATACAAAAATCGTTAATGCTTCAACAAAGAGACCAGCAAGTGGAGGAGGAGCTAAAACACCACAGGTATATATATGGACTTGAAGTCACTTTGTTCACAGCATTTTCTTTTAGTTTGGTGTTGATGTGGCCTCTAGGAGTAAGCAGTTAGATGCCTTGCTATAATGAATGGGAGGGGATTATTCTGTACTAAATTAGAGAAGCGTAATTCAGTACAGAAAGCTCCCAAGGTTTTGCTGGAGGGGTGAATATAATGGCTGCTTTTGTGGAAATTCTGTCCCCTGCGGTAATCGCAGGTTCTGGTATAAACATCAGTGTACTGCAAGAGTTAAAATGCAGAAGGAAAGGTTCATATGCTCAGAGCAAATGCAGTAAACTTGTCAATAGCTTTTGGCTCGGCAGCTGTGATTCCTGGGTCAGCTAAATTGATGGAAGATAGTCTTGTGCTTATGCCACAATTGTTTTGGATGACAGTTGCTCTTTATTACCACAAAATAGTATCAACACTTAACAGACTGCTCTTTTTTAAAGAAAAAGCCAAAACTAGCAGATGATGATGAGGATGATGATGAAGATGAGGATGACGACGATGAGTATGTATTCTTGTTTTGATAATGTATTTTAAAATACAGGGTTAACTTCCAGAATATGAATTGTGTGACATAACTGGATGCTAAGTGAAAAGGCTACTGTATCTTGGCTGGGGAAAAAGCATATTTGCCTTATTTATCTCTGCAATGCTATCTAAATTAATGTTATTCAGATATGTCATACTGGGTTATAACACTTGGCTTCCTGTTACTTATTAACTTCTAACAATAGTAGTGGAAGTCCCTAGGATACATCCCTTCAGTATTAAAGAGGAGGGAATGCATTTACCTGCTTTAAAGGTAGTGCTTGCCCCAGCACTTAGCCATGTGTTAAGGTATAAGGTAAACTTTGAAAGATTGCTTGCTTCATGAATAAAACATTTTATTGGGAGGGAGGGGGAAGATCAATTCCTAATGTGAATCTTAAATTATGGTGAGTGACTTCCTTTCTAATTGTAGTGATGAGGATGACTTAGAGGATGATGAGGAAGAAATTAAAGCACCAATAAAGAAAGTAAGTGGCTAATACTGTGATACAACAGTAATCTGGCAGGTAGTCCCTTAAATCAATGCGTTTTAGCACAGCTGTCTGGAATGTCTGAATGGGGGATGCATTAGATTTAGCTCAGTCTGCATGAAGAAACTAACAGGACGTGAGAACACTGCAATGTGTATGTGCATCCATCCAGTCCATGTTTTATTTCCTTGGCTGCAAAGGGGTGATCGGGTTTTTATCAGCACAGGCATGCAGCTGTCAGACTAATGTGGGCTGGATGGCTGTTGGGCAGCAAACGAAATCCTGCTCAAAGTGGGTTGTGCTTTGCAGCTTCAGTCCTGCATGCTGTGGAAAGGATTTTTTAGCTACTTTAAATACAAAAGACTGTGAATGTGTGATCCGGAAAAGGTTCACTGCAGGCAGGCAGGTGCTTGGATGTGCCATTCCATCAGGCCTCGAGTGCCATCTGGTGGTGCAGTAAACGCACAGCAGGGCAGCTGCACGGGGAGAAGGGAGGCATTTTCTTTTTCTTGTGTACTTTGGCTTGAATTTTTATGCTCATATCTACTGTTTAAAAACAAATATTTAATGTTTTACTTCACCGTGTGCTGCTCTGTCCCTACTGAATTTCCATAGATGATAGTGCACAATGGCCTGGTGAAGACAATCTGAACTGCAGATGCCTGCCATCTGATATAATCCAGGGTGACTGAACAAAATGGTCGCTTGATTTATATAGGAATGTTAGACTCCATATCTTAAATGTATGTGTGGTATCATGTCCCGTGCACATCCCAGACAATATTTCTGGATGAAATGCCAAATGAGGTAATGGTTGTGTTACAGAAAAAAAAACAGCACTGAATGAGGTCATGGAACTGCAGTGCCACCAGAAATTAATCTTAAAGCAATATCTGCCCCCCAAAGACTGCATGTTAATATATAAGGAAAGGTAATACATGTAAGGAAAATATACTGGGAGTCCCATGTAGTTGTGTGGTATCAGAACAGAGCTTGTTCTTGGGTGTGTTACTGTGCTGCACCAACAGGTTTTCCTTTGGGTTCCTGTAACATGCTATCTTGTGTTTACTTGCAGTTCATTTGACAAATAAACTCGTGTGCTTTCTTTTCAGCCTGTTCGTGAGGTTGCAGGAAAAAATATGCAGAAGGCAAAGCAAAATGGAAAAGATTCTAAGCCATCCACACCAGCATCTAAATCAAAAGTGAGTGAAAACAACTGAGTAAAAAAAAGGTTTATTCTAGCGTGGAAGCTAGTTTTTTTTGCCTAACGGTAACTTCAAACAGCATACTTTCATTCAAGTTAGGTTTTTTAATCTTAATATGAAGCATGTTGAGGATGCTATTCACTGCTTCATGTTCTCTGTGAAGCTCTTCACTGATCAATATATACCTACAACAGCCAAGATTTGAAATCAGACATACTGTCCTTTGGGAATATTGGTAAATATTTGGTTTGAAACACTGAATTGATTGCTTCTGTGCAGCACCTCGTACAAGAGGGTGACTGCCAAGTGTGTTTCCACTGGAGAACAGCTGGAGGCTGCGGCGGCTGCGGCTGCTGCGGGGCTCTGATGGCACTGACCCACTTCAGGACTGACAGTTTTCTTGTTCAGTGCTCTGTAACCATGTCCTGCTTCCTTGCGCAGCTTTTCCTTGCTGCGTGTACTCAGACATGATGCCAGGAGGATTCATACAGAAATGAGCATGGGGTACCCGGCAGGATAGCATCTGAAAAGCAGTGCAGGTGTGCCTTTTAAAGCATGACCTGATCTGGCTGCAGATATGGAGTAAACTCTGAATCACTAAATATTCTGGCTATTTTTGGTTTCATTTCTATTGAGAGAAAGAGCTGTGGAGGCACCTGCACAAAAGCATAAGATACCAGCTATGCTAACTGTAATAACTCCAGACTTCCAAAATTGTTCTTTCTCATGCTTCTGAGTAATGTGTGGGAAGCACAAATTTAGGTTTTGTGACTTTTTGAAAACTATGTGGAATGTCAATGTGATAGCTTGTTCTTCTGTTCCATATAAAATCTACAGTACACTCTAATCTACTGTAACCTTGTTTCTATAAAATTTGTCTTATATTCTGAGTAGCTTTATGTGCAAGTTACTAATGAAATGAATAATTTTCAGACTCCAGATTCCAAGAAGGATAAAACTCTAACTCCAAAAACACCAAAAGTCCCTCTGTCGTTAGAGGAGATAAAAGCAAAAATGCAAGCATCTGTAGATAAGGTGAGTTGTTGGAAATGAGGTTTCTCAGCCTTATTTTTACTGTTCCACAGATGAGAAGAATTGGATGTTTGAAGAAATGGTTACGATGTTGCTGATTGCTGTGCTGTTACTATCAGCGTGTGTTGATGGTGAAGCTCAGAGAAATAAGAACACATTTGGGAAAAAAAAGCCTTTGTACTCATGAGAAACAAACCCGCTTTGTTTCTGTATTCCTCCAGTAGTGCTGATTAGCAATTTGGTATTTCTTAGTGAACTGTTGCTGTTAAAATTTAAAAAAAACCCAAACAAACACAAAAAACCTTAGATGATATTTATTCTAAAGATGACTTAACTAGTGTTATATATACATTTTAGGTTACTAAAGTAAAGTGGAGTGAGTTCCTCACATGCTTGGAA
Organism: Rhagologus leucostigma; assembly: GCA_013397725.1. Classification (NCBI taxonomy): domain Eukaryota; kingdom Metazoa; phylum Chordata; class Aves; order Passeriformes; genus Rhagologus; species Rhagologus leucostigma. The sequence continues at coordinate 44,033 of VZTD01001818.1, forward strand.
TGCCTTGGTCTTGAAGCGGTATCCCGGTGCTTGTAAGGCTTGGTCACTTCCAGAAGAGGGAGATAGGTGCTTCTGATATGAGCTGATGCATTGCTAAGGACCTGAAAGCGTTTGCTTTCTGGGGAGATGTGGGGTTGAGTCTCCCTTCAGTGGATGCTTCACCCTTTAAAGGCGGCAGGGCAGTCACTTGTTCTGGTTGTTACCAGCTGTGACTAGCACTTGGTGGTCACACTTGTGAGTAGTGTTCTTGGCTGCTATTAAAGTATAAAATAGAAAATTCAGTTCTAGGCTGGTTGGGTGTAGCAGGTGATTCTTTTCCTCCTTAGCCAGGGGTGGAAGTGCATGTGCAAGCAAGGGGTGTGTTCTGAGTACCCCTGTGCTCGTAGCAGATGGGAATGAGGACCTGGCTGGTTGTACTCGGCTGGCTCAGAAGTGCTGATCTGGGTGCTAGGAAAAATGGTTGGTTTGCAGATGGGGTTTTTTAGTTCAAGATAATACCCTTTTTAACCCCACACAAGGGCAAACAAAGGTCACCTAAAGAATTAGAATCATCTTCTGCTTAGATCGTTAGTGTTTTTTAAGGCTGCTTTGTTGCAGGGATGCAAAACAAGACCAGAAGTGTTTTAAATACAGGGTGGACGCAGAGTGAGCAATGACAGGCTGTGATAAGGATGGAAATGTACAGCCCTGGACTGTGAGCCTGACATGAAGGATGGGCCCATCCTGGTGGGTCACAGTAACCCCTGGATGCTGCTGTGGTGTTTGAAATGACTCAGAGGAGCCATGATTAGTGGTGTTTCTGCAGTATAAGCACAAGTGGCTGAGCTGCTCACAGTAGACGTGTCCCTGCAGAGGGAAGCATGCAGAGCAGATAACTGGCAAAAAAGAGCTTTAAATTACATTATCTGGTGCTGAAGAGTTTTTACTGGGAAATGCTGTCTAAGCACTGTAGCAGGGACCTTAATGTAATGTTTTTTCAAGATGATGCTGGAGCACTCCTTAGTAAAGGAAGGGGTGTCTGCATTCTGTGTACACAGGACTCCAGCTGACAGCCAGCAAGTTAACAGATTTTAAAAAATCGCCTACTAGATTGAGAGCGGAACTCTGGTATTCAGTAGGTGTCAGGAAGCTTACAGAAAAGCATGAGGTAAGGCAGTGGCCAAATCCAAGCTTTCTGGTTGCAGTAGTGCAGTTTGAAATACTCCTCATGTTGCTGTTTCCTTTGAACAGAAATTGCTGTCTTGTGCAGTGTGTTGAGTAGCAGCTCAGTGTGCTGTCCTCATTGGCATGGGATATTTCAACTGATGCACCTGAAAAATTGGAAAGTATTTCTCTTGGGACATGAGAAAGGAAATCAGTGTCCCCTAAAATAGCATGCTGTAGTATTTTCCCTGGAGCTAATAGGAGCCATGATGATAAACCTGTATCTGTGAACCATTAACTGAGTCTGGCTTGTACATTTGAGTGTGTGCAAAGACAATTCCAGGGATTACAAGGAAATGTTTCTAGAACAGCTTTTCAAGTTAATAGCAGTAGTGTATTAATGAGTAGTGTAATTAGTGAGTTTTAAAGGATAGGTGGGAGGTCAGTTCGTGTTTTGCTTTAGAGAGCTGAAGTTGAAAACCTACCTGTGAAGGGTAATCTCAGGTTGCATGCTGTAGTAAGAGTCCATAAATACGGAATTAGTTCTAGTTTATCTATGTAGCGTGGAGCTGTTGGCTACAGACAAAGTTACTTCAGTGGTGAATGCTTGCTGTTGTTCTCTTCAGCATCAGCAAAGAGTCTTGGACAGCAACTCAGCGTGTAGCCACTCCTGAGAGAAATACCTGGGTATGGTAGAGAAACCAACTTTCCAAAATAGTTTAAAGCAGATTAGTGTGGGAAGTTGCAAGGTGAGTTCAAATTCCACATGTGTTGCAAAGGGTTTCAGCTTCACAGGTTATTTACTGGAAACGTTAAATGACCTGCAGATCCTAAAACTTGCTTTTTTTCCAAATAGGGTACTACCCTTCCAAAGCTGGAGCCCAAATTTGCCAACTACGTTAAGAATTGCTTCAGGACGGAGGACCAGAAGGTAATGGAATTCATCAGAGCTTGATAAAATCCAAAACCTTTTATAACCTGACTTAGGGATTCTTTTCCACTTCTTAATCTTTATAAGCTTTGGACTGTTTCAAAGGGTTACAAACCACAAACAATACTTCAGATTAAATAAATGGGAATGGTTTTAAGGGTTTAGTTGGCTAAGATGGGAAAGCTAATATTTTATTACATTTTTCCAGCTTTTATATGGTTGGTAAATTATCTCTTGCTTACTAAACCCACAGAATTTTCCTTTTGGCACCATATTGGCTAAGGAAATGAGCTGTGGTTTTCCTTGCTGCTGAATTTGGCCACCTAGGCCAGTCTGCTGTTCAGCCCTTTGTTGGGGAGGGTGTCTGGGAGGGGGAGCTGTTTTGTGATGGAGATTATGGCATTCTTGCTACATTCTCTCCCAAAATCAACTGAGCTCTTGAAAGAGCGCAAGCCAAAAGGTGGTATCAGGAAGCAAGTTTCTGAATTAGTTATTTCTTAACACAGACTAAGCTGAAAATGTGTCTTAAATTTCCGTATCAAAATTCCTTTTAAGTTAATTTTTTTCCAGTGACAGAATGCCTTATGCTTTCCTGCTTTCCTCAGTGGTTCAGAGTAAGCTTGTCTGATGGACAAATTGCTATGTTCTTGAAGGAATGTTGAGAAGCAGTCAGCCTCAGCCACTGGAGCTGCTGTGACATTAGCCAGGGTAGGCATAGTTCAGCCAATATTTGCCTAGCTGGTCCACGCCCATCCTCTCGCTCACCTTCACTGAATTCTTACCATTGTGATCTACTGTGAGTAACAGTCTTCTAGCAGAAGGACCCAATGTCATGCTTTCAACGTGATTTTCTCTGAAAGGGATGCATTTTTTAAAAATAATTTAATGTCGATTTTTATGGAGTAAGTGGAGATAATAAACTAAAAATAATTTGAAAAATGGATTTCAATTTCTAACTTTTTGTGTACACTTCCAGGTCATTCAAGCTCTCTGGCAGTGGAGACAGACTCTGTAAGAAAAGAAAACAGTTTAAACAGTTCATTAAAATCTGCAGTCTTATTTCTGTAACCATTATTTGGCTGTTCTTTTTACAAATGCTGAAAGAGCTTTCCCTCCTGTGTCTGATAAATGTCATCCAGATTACCTTGCCAAGAATGTGTTGTCCAAAATGCCTGTTTAGTTTTTAAAGACGGGACTCCACCCTCAGCTTCATTTTAAGTATGTATGGAATGTTTTGATAAGGCATGGTGGTGGTCAGACAAATGGAAATGGTGGGGAGACTAAATGTATGTGGAAAAAAATAAAATTTAGTATTTTAATAAAGTACTATTGTTTCTTTTTTTATGGACTGGGGGAGTCTGCATACTGAACCCAGAGATAATGGGGCTTTAAAGTTCTCTGAGGAAGTACTTTTAAGTATTTTAGCTGCTTTACCAAGTACACGTAAGCTGTCCTCGTGTGTTGTCAACTTTAAAAACACCTCCAGTTCCATGAGCTTTGGAGCGCCTGAGCAGATGATTGGTGAGAAGACTTAAGTGGCAAGCAGGGCTTTATTCTTGTCTGAAAGTGACCACTAATTATATAATTGCCTAAAACAGCCCTTCCTGCATCTCAGTTTCTGACCTGCTTCACTGCGCTTTGGTTTATGGTTTCTGTGTAACTACTGAGTTTATGGGGCCTGGGACTCCACTTGTAAAATGCAATACTTTTGATTTGGGATTTGTTGGCTGTGCTGTTCCTCTGAGGAGCTGCAGAGTCTGAGGTTGCTTCGTGTAATGACTCCTGTGAGGGTTTTGTGGAGAAAAGAATTAGCTTGAATGCTGTAGGGTGTGCCTAGAGAGCTTGCTGAGCGACATCAGCCTGTGGATAAATTCCTGGGAATGGTGAGGCTAATCTCCAGCAAATCTAAAAGGTTCGATGGGCAGGTAGTCCTCTCGGGTCCTCTGCTCTTGATTATGGCCTACATGTGATGCTAAGAGGCAGGGGTAAAATTCTGGGCCGTTCTTGTTACATGAAGTAAAAACTGCAGAAGGGTGTAGGGGCTTTCACATGAAGGAAAGCATGGATGTGGTGCCTTCAGGATGAGACTCCTCAAGGCTCTTGGTGCAATGCTGTGTCACTTCCAATGCTTGACTGCTCCATCTTGTGTACAGTAACTGCAGTAATGGGATGGGGACTGGAAGAATACTAAGAAAACACTTAAACAGTTGTATGCTAACTATTAAACTTGGCTTTAATCCTTGCTGTGTTTGAGAATTAACGCAGCTGACTGGTGTTCCTCACAGCAGCACACCCCTAAGTGAGAGTAAAGGCCTTAGTGGGTTGAGGTTTTCCCCGCTTGAAGGACTTGCACCCTTGGGTCCTGCAGCAGTTGGCTTTGCAGGACATGTAAGCACGCACTGGGTTGTGCTGGTTGGGCATGGGGTCTCTTTTCCTGAGTGTTCTTTACAGGTTGTTTAAGTAGGATGTACAATTTGGTTTGTAAAATTGCCACTGAAAATACTTTTACGTTTGCTGCTATAAAAGCCTGAGGTCCTATAGTTGAGATGCTGGATGCAGTGGAAAGCGGTGCAAGTCTCCAGAAGTAAATTGTTCTTTCTGGGAAAACAAAGCCAAGTGAAGCGCATGATAGAGAAGCAAAACGGTGCAAGTCTTGTGTCAAAGATTCGTTTAAGCTTGAGTATAATTGCAGCATGTGAAATGGCAGAGTATAAGGGTTTGAAATGCCTGTTTTGGTGGGGTCATGTCAATAGATGATGTCATATGCACAAGTGAGAGCAGATTTCCCTGGTGAAATAGAGCTAATGGCACAGACAGGCTTATTTAAGCAAAATTGCCCTCAATTTTGGCTGAAAGAAGTGAAAATTGTACAGTAATTTCAGCAAGAGCCTTTCTAGCCAATAAAATATTCTGATTATTAAAGTTTTAAGAAGAGCCGGGGTGTTGTCTGTCTGTAGGTGACTGACCAAAGCAGGTCTGGGGTGCAGCCACACTGCACAAGCATTGCGGGGGGAACATGGAGCCTGTGTGGGCAGCTCTAAAGGAAATCATCGCTGTGCTGCTGCTGAGGTATAATGTAGGTCAAGTCGTCGTCAGGCTGCTGTTGAACATGAGGCATCTTTGAGGCACCCTCATGGCATAAAAGTAACTTCACGTGGCCCGGGTTAGCTCGCCCACTGTTCCCTGCCAGTTTATGGAGTCATGAGGGGTGTTCGTTCATTGGCTGCCCTACCTCTGCTCTTGTGCTGGTCACATCTCCAAACCCTGGCTCCTTTTGGGACTGGCCATCCAGTGACTCTGGATGCTGCTGTCTCCTCATGGAGATTCACATGCAGCTGCCAGTTCTTTCCCTTTGAACAGAGCCTCAAAGGTTGATATAAAAAAAAAGGCTCAGATGTGAAAATACCTGTTGAAGAGAAGAGACAAAAACCAGATGTGGGTTGTTGAAGTACTGCTCTTGACTTTCTGCAGAGTTGAAACATGTTCTTGCCATGGTAATGATGGCAACAAAGCTGTAGTGTTTCGATAGCTGTGTGGAGGGTTCTGAGGTCCTGTTGTGATCCTGGTCCTCAGGGATGGCTTGTTTGAGAGCATGGAGCTCCATAGCCAAATGCATTGATATTTTCTCATGCCATGATGGGAAAATGACTTCCCTTTACAGGATGATGAAACTCCTTTCCAGGTCGCAGCCCCTTCACCTTTCCTTTGTACGTAAATTTCCCCTGCTGCTGCCTTTCCTGTTGCAGAACCTGTCTCTTCCCGGCTTTTTCCATGTTTTATTTCGTTCTGCAAGTGTTTCATTCCTTGCAGTGAACAGGTAGTTGGTGTCCCCCTGCGTGGGACAAAGGGAAGGCCACCCAGCTGAGCGTGTGCAACCGTGCAGGGTTGGCTGCAGATAGAGCTGCTCCATGTGGATCTACTTTGTCTCAAAGTCTCTGGTGTCTCTTGGCATCTCATTGCAGAAGAGATGATAACAGAAGGATCCCATCCTGTCAGCAGCTCTCAGTCTGTGCCTTATTCATAGGGGTGTTCAGGAGAAGTGCTTGTGGCCACCTTAGGGCTGTCCTGGGCTTCTGTTTGCCCCTGTGATCCAGCAAACCTGCCGAAGTGGCGTTTCAGAGTCCAGGGGCTGGGATGAGTGCGAGGCTCTTACTTTGCCAGTGCTCAGCAATTGTTGCAGCCTTCGTAGAGAAGCAACTCGAGCATGGCTGGCAGGAGGGTGGGAGCGTGTGTGGGCTGAGGTAATGGAAAACAGGGCCAGGATGGGTGGCGGTTCTGGGCTTCTTGCCACCCAGACGGTCCCTCAGGGGCTAAGTTCATGCTCCTACCCAGATACCCCAAGCTATGTCCTGTCTCTTTCGTGTGTGCCATTACTGACTGGCAGCCAAACTCCCTCAACTTTTCCTTCCCTCTCTGTGGAACCAGCACCTAGATCCTTACTCGCCTCACTGTTTTCCCGAAAGGGCGTTTAAGACTGGATCCTACTTAGAAATGTCATAGAAAAAGCTGCAAAAGAATGGGGTGGTTTGGAGCTCAGCGTTGGATGGAGTGCAGCGCCTTTATTCCCTGCCCTTGGCTAGTGGGCAGTAGGTTCTGGCAAGCAGCAGCGAGTGCAACCAGTTGTGTTGAGTGAGGTTTGGAGGTTTTGTGATCTGGTATTTATTAAGGATTGCTTTGTCTGAGCCTGGTTCTCAATCTGAACAAGGAGAGCTGAGTGTGTGTGATGGGGTGCAGGAGAGGTGATACTGGACTTGCCTGAAGGGGCCTGACCTGCCCTCCCGTTTGCAGGTAGCACAGGGAACACCCTGCTGGCTACTCGCTGGTTTACCTGCGTGGACCCTTTTGGGAACAGTTCTGTGTTGTGTTGGATCAGCTCTTCAGTGGCTGGCCTTTGGGTTGTCTTGCGTAGATGGGTTTTAAGCAGTGCCTAATTGGGACCAAGTAAATCAAGCAAATACATCAAATGTGAGTTAAGGTGCGTGCCCTGGGGGCCACGTGTATGGCCTGCATCCAGTTGTATGAAGTTGACTTTTGCTCTTCTCCTTACTTTCTTAAAAAACTTTCTTCTCGCCTTCCACCACTTCTGTCACTTCTCCCTGACCAAGCCATAAGAGCCTTTATGGGAAAAGGATCCTGGGAGAAAACAAGTAAGAAAGGGCAATGAATAAAAGAAGGGGGAGAAAGGTGGCGGAGGGTCAAAAGCGAGAATGGGAAAAGTTGAAACCCTGGGAGGGGTGTCAGCAGGGCACCTCTGACAGTGCCCACCCACACGGAGCTGGCCGTGCCAGAGCCATGTGCTGCTGCCCAAAGTCTTGTCCAGCACAAGGGCATGGCCATCACCCCACTTGAACTGCAAGTGACAAAAGGAGGGAACAGAACTAGGCCACTCAGAGTTGATGCACCTGATTCACCTCATGTGATCAGTTTATGCTGGTACTAGAAACAGTCTTTGTTTTAATTGAAGGCAATTTTGTTAGAAGGGTCCTGCAGTCTTACTCAACTAATTGCTGGCGCCTGAAGCCTGCTGAGCCCCATCCAGTTCTGTTGACTTACTGTATTTAAGAGAAAACAGTTTCTCTTGCCTGTTTTCAAATTAAGCCTTAGGTTTTACATTGGTTTTGATTTTTTTTAATGGGTAATAATTGCAGGGAGAGTTGAAGGTATATTGTAGCTGTTGAGGTATTTGGCATTTCACCGCTGCAGCCACCTTTATCTGTGCCTGTTCATGAAACTTTTCCCACTGCTCCTTACATTTGTCCCGAAGCTTGTAATTGTGCTATTTTCCCAAGAATGTCCTTGATGAAAGGCTTCTAGCAGCCCTTATCGTGCTATTTTGAGGCAGTGAATGTTGTCTTGGCACTGCTGTGAGTGGTGCTGTTCCCTGTGTGTAAATGTGTGTGAGGACACCAACAACAGTGCACAACCACAGCTCATGACTAAAGCTTTCAGTTTAATAATAAGGCCACCTCTGGTGTTTAGAACATTCTTCTCTGTTCCTTAAATCTTTTTCCCATACTTTCAAGCCTTTGCTTCCAATTTTCTACATGGAAAATAGATTTTAAATAAGTAGCTATAGCTAAGGGCAATAACATGTCGTGGGACCACTGTAGTGCAGGGCACCCAGCCAGTCCTTGTGATCTCCAGAGAGCACAGAAGGACAGGGAAATTGGGGCATCTTGGCTTCATTTTTAGGGTTTCAAATTAGAAGAGATGCTTCTACTTGTTCCCTCTAGCTTCATGGTTCTAAATAGTCCTTTCCAACTGATTCCCAGTTCTACATCTTGCCACAACCTTCTCCTTGCTTAGTCCTTCACTGCTCTTCAGACTTCTCAGTCTTCTGGTCCTTATCAGTTCCTCCTCCAGTCTTCCCTACCCACTGCCGTTGGAGCAGCACGGCCTTTCCCTGGTGTCTGGGAAAAGCTTGGACACCACTGCAAACCTGGTGCTCCATGAATCTGTCCCCTTTCTGGGTTGCTTGGCAAAGTGTCCCCAAGAGCCCAGCTGTGGCTGGGGCCCTCAGTTTGGTGGTGGTGCAGAATGCTGATAAAAGCCCTGCTGCTGTACCTCCGAGTGGGTGGAGCTCTGCGTGTAGGAGACGCTTGTGCATGCCCCAGGAGAATGGGACTTCCAGAGATGTCTCTTTACTGATCTGTGACACTGATGTTCCAGAAAAATGCCATGTTCCAATGTATTCCTGTGTAAATCCGCCCATATTATATTTTTTGTGTTCTTGCTCTGATGCAAAGTGTGGCTACAGTTCCTCCTCAGAAGGATTAGTAGCAACATGGGTTTTCCAGCGTTGCTTTCAGAAACTATCCTTTCTCACAGCCCACCCCGAGTTCGTCCAAGGTCACTCATTCACTCATGCCATCACTGAGGACAGTGACACAGGGCATTGAGAGGTCTGTGATGTCACCAGTCAGTGCCTGCATCAACCCTGAACTGCCCCTGCAGTGGCACGTGCCAGCTGTGGGGACAGGGGTGGTCATGCAACTCGTGTGAGGTCCTGCCCTGAGCCAGCAGCTGGGGCAGAGGGCAGGAGCCCAGTGTGGTGGCGTGGGAAGGGATCGGTCATCCCACAGACAGGGCTTGAGATGGTGACTTGCTGGAGACAGCTTAATTCAGGAGACTTCAGTCAAAGAGGTTTATGTTTAAGAGCTGTTGAGCTGAAAAGCTCCAAGTTAAGGAAATATTAAGTTTTGAAGCTTAACAGCTTGTGATTTTTTAATTTTTTTTTTTTTTAGGGAAAAATGAAACCATAGAGGAATATAAATCTAAGGAGCCAAGCCCTAGGATTTAATGCAGTGTTAAGGCTGAAAAGTGGAATTTCCCACTGGTTTGTGTAGGGTTGTCTGCAGAGGTTGGCTTGTTCTTGCCTCCCTTCAGAAGCATCCTAGCAGCTGCCACGTGCTGTCAGAGGGGAGCTGCAGTGCTCCTGGGCACTGGGATCAAGGAAAGCCCCTGTGTGCCCACCCTGTGCCAGACACTGGAGCAGGGGTGGCCCGGCTGGGGGACACAGGGTGGGGGCAGGCCCTGGCTGAGGGGCCCTGGGCACTGAGGGGGGGCTGGATACCCAGGAGAGCAGGGTATTGAACTAACCCCTGGTCTGTCCTTTAGCTCGAGATGTCCATCACTGTCGGTGATTTCATTTGCCTCTTTGCTCTGCTGATAAAGCAATGGGATTTATTTATGAGTATGCTGGAGCTTTCAGAGGAATCTGAGATTTCAGTCCCCAAATCCCATTGAAATCCAAGGGGTGTTCCGGTGGAGAAAAACCTTTGTAAACTCTGAAACCCTGCCTGCTGAATAATGCCTGTCTCTCTTGGGTTTCTTTTCTCTTATAAAGCAATGGTTCACACCAGAGTAAGGTCTGTGGTGTGCTGGGTTCTCCCTTTGCAAGGGGCCACGAGACATCCCTGTGGCCAAGAGCTGGAAGGGATGCTGCAGTTGCCTCTGTTCCCAAGAAGTCCAGGGAGGGCTGTTGGCTGCAGAAGCTCCTGGGAGCATCCCTGCTCTCTCTGGAGCTGGGATGGCCTGTCTGCAGCATTAGGCTGGTTGCTGGTGGCTTTTGGGATTTCCTGGCCACCTCTCTTCTCCCAGGAGTCAGTTCTCTGCCCTGCCCCGGCTCCCTCCCTTTCAGTCCACAGAAGGCTGCCCTGGTTTGTTGTCACCCCTGTTAATGCTGCAGAACAAAAGCTGCCATGCTATTATTTGTATTTCTTATATTATTCCATTTTCTGTTATTTTATGTTGGTTTTTATTTGGCATGCTTTAAGTGCCCTTCCAGCCTGTGTTCTTCAAGGCAGGAGCTCCCGCTGGCCAAAGGAAGCCTGCGTTGGTCACAGCAGGGAAAACTCTGGCTGAGCCGGGCTGATACATCTGTGTGAGCTCTCTCACTCACCACTGAGGTGCTCCAGATCATTCCTTAGAGATATTCTCTGCTTAGCTCTGAATGATGGCTGTGTTGCCTTTATCCAACCTCCAGACTGGATGAGCTTCACCTCTTTCCAGCAGGGCTTCCCAGCAGCTGTGAAATAGCAAATATTTCTTGCTGAACCGATGGGGTCGTGCCACACCTGCGCCTCAGCAGTGCCACTCTTCAGGCCTCTTGACTGCGACCCCAGCCCAGCCGGGTGCTGGGTCCCCGCAGGGGATCGGTGCCTGTGTTTACGTGCAGGATCAGTGCTGCTGATCCCTGGTGCCGTTCCCACCGGCTGGCAGGGCATGGTGCAGTTCCGTGCTTCAGCGTGGATTTGTGGGACTTACAAAGCACAGCTCAATGGTCGCAAGCTCAAAACTCTGCGAGCAAAGGGCATCCAGCAGCAAAAGCACTGGTTTGGGTTCTTTTTTTCAGCATAATGAATGCTCTGTGCTTTCTGCTTCCAGTGATTTGTGATGGCTGAATCCAAGTCCTGACTGTTCTTCACCAAGTTCCTTCTGCAAGACTTTACCTGAATGTGGTGGAGCTGAGGCTGAAGTCCTGTGCTCCTGGACAGTTCAGGGTTGTTCTGAGGTGGCTCTTTTGTCAAATGGCAGTAACTGCAAAGCATCCTCTCCTTCTCTGTCTGTCCAGACTATGTGGCAGAAGCGTTTCTTACCTTGGGATGAAGTTGTCTTTTTGTGCGTAAACTGGATAAAGACAGAACAGGCACCCCAGCCAGTCTAAAAGTTGTCTTTCCTTTTACCAAGGCTTTCAAATTCAGAAATCCTCTTCAATCTGATTTTCTGTAAGGAAAAGTTTGCTTATTGGAACAGCCCAAGGCTGAAGATGCAGATGACAGGAGCAAACAGCACACGGATTTTCTCACCAGCAGCAGGGCTGGGATGTAGAGCTGAACTTGGTCTTTGTAAAACATCAGCCCAGGTTTTTTCATTTTAATTTAAATCTTGATGTGCCAGATGCAGCAGGGCCAGATCCTGGCTGTTCCTGCTGGCTTCTTTTTCACATTCCAAATGAGTGTCCGCGGTGGGAAGGCTTCCCACTCAAGCATGCTCTTAAGTCCTCGGCCCCATTGAATGGGCTCCATGCTCTGTGAAATGCCCGCTCCTCGGGTGATATGGACCAGTGGAGCAGGGCGAGGGAAGCTCATTTCACCGGGGGCACCTTTGCTGCCCTGCAAGTGAAAGGTCAGGCTGCTCAGACTTTGATTTGAGCTGCTGGAGGGCGGTCACTAATCCAATAATCCCACCAGGGCACTGTAGGACGCAGCCTTAATTCAGGCATTTGCAAGGGTGAGTGGAAGGCAGTAACCCCGGGAGCTCCCAGGGCGTCCTGCAGTGCACAGTCCTACCTGGCCCGTGTCTTCCTTCAGAAAGTGTTGAGAACATCGAGCTCTCAGGATCGTGCTGCACCAGCCTTCACACCCTGAGTGTGCTGTAAGAAAAATAAACAGCTTTAAAGGTTTTCCAGTGGGCATCGGCTGCTCCGGCTGGATTTGTGCTGGAATCTGATCACATAGGAATCCTCAGCAGGGGAGCAACAGGTCTGGGTGTGGAGCTTTTAATATTAGATATATATACACACACATATATATTCATAACAGCATGCAGCTAAATGATATTTCTATTTTTTGGGAGACACATATGAGCTGCCTCATCTCTGTTCTGTGCCCCATCTGTGTTGTTCAAGGCTGGTGATCTGAGATTCACCCAGTATTGGTATATTAAAGATTAAGGGGTTTTGCCAGACTGCTGAGGCACAAAAGATGGCTCTAGTTTAAATAAGGAACTCATGTGTGGTTGCAAATGAAATAATTGAAAAAAGAAAACCCCCATGTGCCCTCTTTAAAACAACCCCTGGTGTTGCCCTGGCAGTTTGTGCTGTTTGAGGTGTCCGGGTCCTTGTGCCCTGTGTGGATCCAAGTCCTTTGGTGCAGTTGGGTCATGGCTGTGGGAGGCAGCTGTGCTGCCAGCACGTGGCTCCTCAGCATGGTCTGGGCCAGCGTCATCTGCTATGAGTTTTTCCATGCGTAGCTCACAGCTCTGTTGTAGCTGCTGTAATTTTACCTGCTGTTGGGGCAATTAAATTGATAAATGTTAGCAGCAGCTTCACAAATTCCTTTTCTAGCTGTTCTGCTTCCACCCAGGTGCAGCAGCCCTTGGCCAGCTTGGGTGTTGGGCAGAGCCATCAGTCGCCATCTAAGGAGCCTTTCTTGGAGGCAGGTGACGGGGCTGCCACGATGAAAAGCCTGAGGAGCAATCGAAGCTCACGCCTGCAGGTGACTGTGAGGGTTTTGGTGGAGTTACTGCCTCTGGCTTTGCAGAACTCCCGTGTGCATTGGGCAGCAGATACTGGACTTAGCGAGGTGAGGGGCTGGTGCACGTGGAAACGCTGGGCGTGACCCTCTGCTGTGGGTGCCTTTCCCGTGGGACTGAGCAGCACCTACCAGCGTAAGATGGCACAGGCTGAGCTTCTCCCACACAAACTGCTTCCAAGAAATGAGGTATTGGTGACGATTAAGAATATATGGAATATTTTCACACCTAAGCTAAATGCTGTCATCTTGTGAGTCCCCAAATTCTGTGTCATTCCAGTGTAGGCATCTCGGTGAGCTCAACTTGTAGGGCTCAGGATGGTGGCTCTGATGTTCTTGGCCATGTGTGAAAACAGCTTTCAGCTGTGGCAAGGTGCTGTGGGACTGCCGGGATGGGGATGCATGGGGCCTCTGATGTTGGTGACATCAGCAATTGACAGCAGTTTGGGTTTTTTTTTTTTTTTACTTGCAGATCCATAAGACCAGAAGTGTGAAGTCTGTTAGATACATCACAGACATGTGTTAGTGCTGGAGGTTTTACAAGGACTTGCTTTGATCACTGTTTTAAAACTTAATGTTTTCTGTGCCTCTTGGGCCTGAAACTGGGCTGAAAAACCTTGTGACTTGATGCCTGAAGAGTCCCCAGTGATGAGCTCCAGGGATTAATGATGCTGCTTGATTTGTGGCTGAGAGTGCCGGGGGAGCAAGCACCTCGCTCCCTGCAGAGGTGGGAGCAGCTGGGCCCGACATGCTGCACTGATGCACGCTGTTATTCGAGTGGAGAATTTGGAAAGCTCGGAGTTCTGAGCTATGGTTATGTTCTCACTTAATAAGGTGTTAACTGACGTTGGGTGCTCTTTGGAGAGCTCGGCTATGCGTGGAGGTTAACGGTTCCTGGCATCTTGTCTGCTATAAACGAGCTTTCAGACAAGAGGAAAGAGTTACCACACGCTATCAGCGTGTGAATTTTTTTTCTTAACCTAAAACAAACCCCCAAACAAACCAAAAAACTCCCCAGACCTGAGGCGGAGGAAGGCCCTGGGCTCTCCCCGGGGCTGCGGGCGGTGCGGGGCGGCGGAGCGGCCGCTGGAGGGCAGGCGAGCCGTGCGGAGCGGCGACGGCAGCGCCGGCAGCCCGGCGCTC
>VZTD01001818.1:58993-92018 GCA_013397725.1 Rhagologus leucostigma
GCGCTCCGCTAGCGACCAGCCGCCGGCCAACCCCCTCCTCGCTCAGAGATGTATTCACTGCTCTCAGCCTGCACTTGCCTGTAAGGATTATGGCATATTTCTAAATATTTTTTTTAATTTTTTAAAAATATTTTTAATTTTTTTTTAAAACTTTCATTCTGGAGGCTCCGGTTGCGTTTTCCTTGCAGCCAGGTGGTAATGGGGACCTGAGCCTTTCTGTAAGCAGAGCATCGCTCTGCGCCCTTTAAAAAATTGCAAACAAAAACAAAGCAAAAAAAAAATCAACTTTAACCATTTTACCGCATCATTTGATCTTTTGTTGCTTTTTTTTTTCTCCTCTCCAGATGTTTACATTTCCTGCTGCTGTGCTTTCAGGTACAGGTACGTGTCCTTTCTGTCCTCTCTCGCTTTTGGTTGTAAAATAGAAACAAAGGCGGCGTGCTGACCTCGAGTGCCAGGCAGGTTTGGCTGGGGCTTTCACTTGTTTCCCTCTAGTTTTTATGGCTGTATTAAACCGAGCCCCGCACCAGATGCCGGAGTGTCACTTGCCCCGGACCGGGGCTTCCCCTTGTGCTCAGCTCCCGTTCCGTGCCCGGTTGTGCTTGGCCGCCGGTGCGGGCTGGGGTGCAGCCGGTGCGCCGGTAGCCTGCCGTAGCGGGATCCTCTGGAGTGCATTAGCCTGGCTAATGATGTGAGAGGGAGTGCTGGACTCTCCTTGCACAATGTTGATTGATGCACTTGCCTTGGAAGAGCAGGCGCTCTCCTGCTCGCCCTCTTTTTTTTCCCGTTCTTTTTTTCCCCCCTTTCTTTTTTTTTTTTTTTTTTTTTTTTTTTTTTGGGTTTTTTTTTTTTTTTTTTTTNTTTTTTTTTTTTGTTTTGTTTTGTTTTTTTTTTTCTCTTCCCCTCTTCGGGAACTCACTCCCAAAAACTGATGCTTTGAAAAACACAAGTTTCCCCAGCCAGGAGAAGGAGGCTGCGTGCTCCCTCCCCATTATTCAGTAGAACGCCGTCCAAGTCAGCTCCAGCCTTTGATCCTGCCTCGGCAGGAATGAAGCCGTTGGAGGAACACCCTGAGCGCGGCTCCGCAGCCCAGGTGCCCGGGGATGGGGATGGCAGCTGCCCCCGTGGCCACGCACCCCACTGCCACGGGGATTTTAGCCGGGCGTCCTGGAGCAGACCCGCCTGCGGGGCTGGGCACAGCAGGTGCCACTTCTCCGGTGGCTCCAGCCACCCTCCCGCCAGGGCTGGGGGACACTTGTGCCACCCCTTGGCCCCGAGTTGTGCTGTGGCCGGGATTGCACCTGCTCACCCTCTCCAGATCCCCAGCGGCAGCAAGGGATGGTCCTGGATGAGCACAGCCTTGGAAGGGGCTCCATCCCTCTGGCCAAGCTAAAACCTAAACCAGCCCCATCCCCTGCTCTCCCACCCATCCAGAAAATCCCCGATCACGTTTTTTTCCTCATCCCCTCTAAAAACTGCAGCTCGAACCCGACACCAGCAGAGCCTCCCCTGGTGGAGCAGCCTCCCCAGCAGGAGAGGATCCACAGCTGTAAATTACCCTGCGGTTGGAAGGTGTTTGCTCTGTTTCTTTGGTGCGTGTTTTTTTCAGCCCGAGGAATAACAGGCTGCGCAGGGCTCGCAGCGCCGGCACCCTTTGCAGCGGGGAGACTTTTCTTGCGCTTGTGCGGTAACTGAAGTTAATCAGCCCTCCAGCCCCCTTCCTCTCCCCCTCCCTTCGGTGCTTTTAGTGAATCAGAAAAAGTTTGGCTGGCTGCCTGGAAAGCACTTGCTAAAATCTGATCTCTTACTTCAGCAGCCTTAAAACAAAGTTATTGGCATTTATACAGTTGGAGCTTGCAGGCTTCCAAAGCAATAAAATAATAAAAAAAAAAAGGAAAAAAAGAAGAAAGCTCAGTGCTCTGGTGCTATTAGAACCATACTTTCTCCCTTTCGTGCTGATTTTGCAGCATTCTGGGGGATGTGAGGTGGGATGGCTGCGCGGGGCTCTGCGGAGGTGTCCTGGCTGCGGCGGGAGGGGCGGCGGAGCTCGCTGGGTGTCACACGGAGAGCGGAGCTCCTTCGGCGATTAGCGTTGGGAGCCAAAACATTAGATTAGTCATACTCGAGGGCCTTCAAGTGAGTGTTTACAGTATTAATGGTAGATGAAAAGATGTGAATGCTGTAAGTTTTTATTGCCCATTTTGTTACACTTTCTTTCTGGATTTATTCACGGGATTACATGTTTTGAGCCTGAATGGGAGCGAGGGATTATAGGATTTCTTTTATAATGATCAGTTTGGGTAGGAGTTAGCCTTTGGTGAACTGGAGTAAATTAATGCATCACTTAGGTTTAATATTTATTTAGTCTAAAGGAAGTTGTTTAGTTTTGCTTAAAGGGCTCTGTGTTGTATTGGGGAGATTTAAGAGCTCCTGAAGTGGATTATATTCTAAGGCTGCCTTTCACCCTGCGTTCAAGCCGTGATCTGCAGCTTGTCCCGTGTGCTGGTCTTAGAATTACTGTCCTCTGCTGCTGCCTGGTACCCTGTGGCTCTGTGTGCAGAGGTAGAAATCCCTCCAGCATGTGTGGGGCTGGAGGGATTCTGGGACAAAACACCACGGTTTGGGTACGTTCTGAGTGTTCTGGTAGCTCCCCGTGTACGAGGGCTGTGGTGAGTTGACGTGTGAGCTGCCGCAGTCCCGTGGTCGGGGGCTCAGCCCTGGCTAAAAGCTTTCTCACAGAGCCCAAGGCACCCCCGCAGCTGCCGGTGGGTGACCTGGCAGCTGTAGCATCTCCTGTGGGCAGGCTATGGCAGCACTGGGGAGGTGTTTCCCAGCCCTGGCCACAGGGAGGTTGGAGGGTCGGGAGTTGCCAGGAGCAGGATTTAGACTCCCCCAGGGCTTCGCCATCGTGTGACATTTCCACCAAGGAGCGCGGGGACCAGCACGTGCCGGGGCAGAGGGGAGCACTGCTGGAGCGGGGGTGCAGCACAGCCCCGGGAGCAGCACAGCCCCAGGACCTGGAGGACAGGTCATTCACCAGTCCCTTCCCCTCCGACAGCAATGGCCCTGTCTTGTTTTCTTTGGCATCTTAGGAAGTCCTTCTGCTCCTTGGGGTTGCTGCAGTTCCGAAGCAGGGACACTGGATACCCTCGTGGACCCTGGAGACATTAATTTATTTATGCAGGTTGTTCTTAGGGATGCCCTTTTGCTGATGGTTACTGAATTCTCCCTCTATCACATCTTTAGCATCCTTCAGTTTATTCTCCTACCTTCTCACGCTTCCAGGAGCAATTTCTCTTCCATGTGCTTTTTCGTTCCGTATATCCCAGAGTGGTTTTGGGTTTGGCTTTGGAGTCAATCTCTGCTCTTCAAGCAGGTGAGAAACCCCAGAAGCACCTTGCACGGTTGGAGGGGATTGCCCCATGCTGTGCTGGCTCTGGCAGCACCAGTGACCCTGAGGATAACAAGTCTGGGGACGTGGGACCTCAGAGGGCCCCCTTTGCCAGGGCAGGTGGGGGCTGGAGGCAGCTTCAGTGTAGGTTGGGCAGTAGGATGTGAGGTTTTGAGTGCTGTCCTGGTTTGCAAGAGCTTCCAGCCCTTCTGTCCCTGAGCCACCTCGAGTGCATGGCCAGGCAGAGTGTGGGGTGCTGCGGGCGTGGGCTGCCCTGGCTGTGCTGTGGAGCAGAGGGTGGTCCTGCCTCAGCCTCTCCCCTGCCCTGATAAACCTCGCCGTGCTCTCCTACATGGAGTGCATCTGTCTTAGATTATGAAGAGGTCCCTGATAGGGCCAAATCCTTTGCTTTTATGGCTCTTGTAGGTTAAGATCCAGCTTTGGAATCTGATCCAGAAGCAAACAGGAGGTCAGAGGAACGCACAAGGCAGCACTGGGCTATTTTCACATCTGCTGGTGTTGTGTAAGAGGAAGGCTGCTGTGTGCCATGCCAATAGCAACTTATGTTTCTCCTAAGCTCCTGTGCAGCAACAGACAGTTATTGTTTGGGGCTTTGTAAAGTGAGACACGGAGAAGTGTTGCTTCCACACGTTCAGTGAGCCAGATCCTGCGGTCTGGCGAAGCCACACGCAGCACATGTCGGAGGCGTGAGCCTGCTGAGCAGCTCCCTCCCCTCTCCCTGCCTGCTGCTCCACAGCCGTCCTCCCTGGGACAAGCAGGACGAGTGGTGAGTGCCACCGAATGGCTCTGGGGATACCACTGTGGAGAAGCCGAAGGTGGTCCTGGTCACAGCCCGCCCAGCTCTCCTGGCCTCCCTTTCTGTGGGTGTGCAGCAGCTGTAGAGCCACAGGCCCCTGCCTGCCCTGCCTTTGCCCTCCTGGTGACAGCACCGAAGGCAGGGTGCTGGACTGCACGTCACCAGCAAGGTTATTCTCGTGTTTGCCCTCCCTGCAGGTGGGCACCCACCTGCCTTTGTCCTCCGTGGGTGGCACAATGTCTGCCTTGAGGCGGCGGCCCAGGCTGCGTGCGCTGCCAGGGACGGAGCTCTGGGCATCACTCCTTTGCTGTGGGATGGGCACGTGGTACCTCCGTGGGCTGTGCTGCTCCCTTCTCGTGGTCAAGCCCTGCGCGCCAAGACTCGGTGGGGCCCAGGGCCCCTCAGGCTGGGTGATCCCGTGCCTGCCCTCTCTGCTCAGCCTGGATTGGGAACACCGCGTCCTCGGCACAGCATCCGTGTGCCAGCACCTGCCTCCTGCTCCACAAGGGTGGAAAGTTGTGCTGAGAAGGACAGAATATGGCAAATGTGGTCTGTGAAAGGCTGGGCAGCTCTCTGTTGAATTTTCGGATTGCACCTGACTTGATTATTAGGCAGCGAGAAGACCAGAGACACGGCGTGAGCAAAGCCTGATTTAATGAGCGGAGGAGCTCAGTGATGTCGAAGTGCATGGCCCCATCATGGGCTGGAGCTGATGGGATGGTCCTTGGCTCTGGCTCTGGCTCCGTGCTCCTGCTGGACTCACGGTGGTGGATGCAGCTCCTGATGGTGTGGCTCTGCTGGCCGGCAACCTGCAGGGGCAGGGTCCTGTTGCAGATGAAATCGTCTGTTCCGGTTTCAAATGCCCTTGCTCTCCAGGAAACAACCATGTGGCTTGCCACAAGGGATTTTTATTCCCTGCTGCTGACTCATTGCACCAGACTATGAAGCGTCGTGTCCTGAAGCTGCCCTGCGTATCCTGCTTCTGCCTCCTGAACTTGGGAGAGCTCGGGCTTGTGGAGGAAGAGGAGGTGTTGGAGCAGTTGCCTGGGCTGGAGCAGGGAAGCTGAGTGGCAGTGGGCTGGTGCTTGGGCTGATGCGTGCTGGGGTTCTCCTGTGGGAGAAGCGAGACTCAGCTTAGCTTGGGGTGAGTGCAGGTGTGGGTCTTGCTCCTACAGAGATGGGAACATGCAGCCTGTGCCCCGCCAGCCGCTGTCGGCTGCCTGCCCTTGGCCCACCCTGCCTTTGCTTCTCACTGAAGCCCTCCAGAGTGCTGGGACAGGTCCTCTGCCACAAAGAACCCCCAAAGACATCTAGCAGGAAGATTTGCAAAGCTCTTTACAGATTCTCACCCCAGCAAGGCTGACACAAATGTGAGCTGCTTCAGCGTTTGGGGGCTTGGCTTTCTGGGTGTGCTGTGGCAATGGGCAGCAGAGCAGAGCTGCTTGGCGGCTTCGCTCTGCACCCCTGCGTGAGTGCAGTTTGCTTTTCCAAAGCTCCGGAGATGTGCCAGGTGCTTCAGAGGAGCAGAGATGGACGTGGGCATTGTTGAGGAGAGTGCCTAGAAAGGCACCATGAGATTCAGATTTTAACTGGATGCAGCGTGGTGGTTGTATTGTATTCCTGTTTTGCTTTCCTTTTTGCACCTGACACGTACGAGACTGGACGGAAGCGAGCGGTGCGGGGTTCAGTGTGGGGTTTGAAGTGGTGCGGGGTTCAGTGTGGGGTTCGGAGTGGTGCGGGGTTCAGTGTGGGGTTCGGAGTGGCGTGGTGTTCGGAGCAGTGTGGGCTTTGGAGGGGTGCTGGGTTCGGAGTCACGCGGGGTTCGATGCTGGGTTTGGAGCGGGGCTGGGTTTGGAGCAGCGTGGGATTCACAGGAGGAATTTCTGCTCAATCTCAAAACTGGTTTTTGCCTGTAGAGCAGCTCGGCCGAGCCCACCAAGGTGGGAGAGAAAAGAGCAGAATGGGCGAAGGGTGGCACTGCCCGAGCTCTGTGGGTGTGTTTGGGATGCGGTGATGCAGGTGGTGGCGGGAGGGATGCTGAGGGCTGCAGGGGCCTCAGAGAGGATGAGCAGCACTGGGGGCTTGGGCAGCCACACCGAATATTAGATTTTGCTGTAAGCTGATAGCGCCGAGCTGGTCGGTCGGGCCAGTGGGTATCTCCCTCTGCTGTGGGAGGCTGAGCTCAAGAGAGAGACTCCCCTGGGACTGAAAATCATTATTTTGGATCTATAAAGCTACTTCTCAGATCCTTGGGAGTATTTTTATGTATCTCTTCCTTTCCGTAGAACTCTGTTGTGCTCTCTCCTCTTCTCCCTTGCAGAGCTGCTTTTGCGTTGTTTTCCCACAAGTATGGATACTTCAGATATCAGTTACGGTAACTGCGGGTGAAAAATGTGTTCATGGAACATGATTTAAAAAGGGAAAAGAGGAATGGCTGCTGGTGGTGCCTGGACAGGGATGGGGATACCTGCTGCCGGGGTCTCTGCCCGGGGTCTGCGAGCTGCTCTGGCCCTGGGGAGCCTGGGGTAGGTCGTGCTGGGGGAGTTGGAAGCCCTGGCACCAGGGAGGTACCTAAATACCCTCTTGTCTGTGAGATGCTCTGCTGCAGGGCATGACCTTCCTGAGCTCTGCTGCTGAGACCAGGGGGCTTCCACCTGGGTATCTCTGGCCCAGACAGGTCCAGACGTGATTGTTTTACTTTCCTTCCCTGGGTTTTTGTGTTCTGATCACCTGCTGTGCCGTAACAGCAGGTACAAGCAGAAATTGTGCAGAGCTGTGCAATATGCTGCCTACCTGGGATGTCGCCTCTGTGTCCTGGTACCTCTCCAGATATCCATGGAGGATTAGGCATCCGGCAAAGCAGCTGGAGGGAAAGTAAGAAAAAAACCCCCCGAAATATAAAAGACTGTCTGGCTCTGCCAAAGTATTTTCCTATTGCCATTCAGCAGCCTCGCCATAGCATGAAGAGAAAGAAAGGGGAAGAGAGAGGAAGGAGGAGGCTTAGCCTGTCATGGTCTGTGTGTTTCCCTTTGTGCTGCCTCCTCACAGCCCCAGGGGCTGCAGTGGGTGGGAGCCGACGTGCCAATCTTCCCCCTCCAGGGGCTGGGCCGTGGGTCCATGCCCCGGTTCTTCCCTGTGGGGCTGCCTTCCCTGGGCAGGGCTTCCTCAGCTCCCTGCCTGCCCTGCCCACACAAACAGCTGCATTTCAGGCTGAACCGCACGGCAGTGTCGTCCACGCAGTGACAGCGCATCCTCCCCCTTTGCCAGGCTCTGCTCACACCCCGCTCGCTGTCTGTGCTTTCTGGCTTGGTTCTGCTGCAGCCGGGAAAGCCGGAATGCCTTTACCCTGCGGAGCTCGGGGTGCTCAGGTGCCTCATGTTCCTCCTGCGCGTGGCTCCTGCCCGGGCCGGTGCTGCTCTGGCTGAGAGCTGGAGCTGGGCTGGTGCTGCCGAGTTTGCTGCTGATGCTGGCTGAGGTCAGCGTTGCTTTGGAGGCTGTGGGAGGAGAGGGGAAGATCAGAGGCTGTGGCACTGGGGTAAAAGGCCTCAAGTTGCACCAGGGAAGGTTTAGGTGGGATATTAATTAGGAAAAATTTCTTCAGCAAAAGCGTTGTAAAGCACTGCAAGTGTGGAGTCACCATCCCTGGAAGTGTGGATGTGGCACTCGGGCACATGGTTTAGCCATGGGCCTGGCAGTGCTGGGTTAACAAGTGGATTGGTGATCTTAGAGGATTTTTCCAACCTAAATGATTCTGTGATTAGAGGTGGGCAGTGGGGAATGGTCCAGCGCGTCCTGCTCGCTGCCGTGATGGTGGGAGATGAGGCAGAGTCCAGCCCGTGGGCTCACCCACGTGCAGATGGAAGAGGGGCGGGCTGGGGGTGCTGGCACTTGCCCCAGGCAGAGGCAGGGCCCCAGTGGTGGCGAGGCTGAGGGGCTGGATCTGGAAACAGTGAGGGGCTGGCACTGAGGGGAAGCAGGGTGGCGAGGGGCCCATATGCCCTGTGATTCCTCTGTTCATCTTTTAAAATCCAAATGGATGGAAGCTAAACCTTGGTGAAGGTCCCAGAGAAGTGCATATTGTGTGGATACAAATACCGGGATGCAGCAATTAATAACAGATTGCTCTTCCTGCAAGGTGTTCCCAGCACTCCTTAGTCCTCCCAGTTCCTTTTTCTCCTGCTGCGTATTTCAAATCCCTTTTTTTCCTGCTAGAATACTATCTTTGGCATAATTTTGAAGGACAGCTTGTTAAAAAGCTTTTGTATGTTTTGGAATACCCTGAGCTACTCTTGCACAGAAATCCAGAGTTAACAGAAGAATGCAGGGAGCAGCGGTGAGCCTGGTGAACGACTGGGCAGCGTGCGTGCCGGGTGTCTGTGGGCATGGCTGCTGGGATGGGAAGCCCTGGGAATGTAAATTAGAAAGTGGCGTGAAGGACATTTTTGATAGAAGGGCATTTTGCTGCTGCTCTGATGCGTTTTATCCCTTGAGGAGAGGGATGGTCTGGGAAGCTGGCGGTGCTGTGGCCACAGGGACTGGGGTCACTTCCTTCCTGCCAAACCCTGGGCGATTCCTCACGGCTGCATCGCTGCTCCCACTGCAGTGTCGGCTACAATCTGATCAGATGATCGTATTTCCTCTCCCAAGGTGAATTCACATCACAGGTGGAACTGGGCTGGGTTGTGGGAATGTACGAATGAGCCACGAGCGGAGCGTGTGCTCCATTTCCAGTCAGGTTCTCCGGCTCTAACATGGAAGCTGCTTTTGACCCCCTTCCTCTGCCAGGCCGGAGGGTTACGGTCCCGTATGAGCAGCCCCAGCCCCTGGGTGTGAGGCTGCAGGACTGCACGGTGCAGTGAGGTATTGATTAGCTGTACCATAAATTATGATGTATGTAGTGCAGCTTTCTGACCCCGTGGTCGCGACCTTGCTGTGATTGGGGAGAGCCCCGGCCAGCTGAGATCAGAACAGCAAACAGCCCCCAGGAATCAATAGGAAACCGGCAGCTCTGCTGCAGGAACAACGCTGGGGGCTGCTCGCACGTGGCACCTTTATCCCGGGGAGCAGGCGGTGCTGCAAACTTCCCCTGGAATTAAACGTGAAATTCCGTGTTGGGAGCTGGGCCGTGCCAGCCTCGCCACGGGCTGTGGGGATGGGAGCGACTCTGTGTTTGCCTTCGGGCTTCTCAAACCTGGAACATCTCAGGCGGGAAGGGAGGAGTGAGGGCAGCTCTGGCCAGCACAGAGGGGCTGCCCTGCTCGTCACGGAACCAGAATGGTTTGGGCTGGAGGGACCTTAAAGCCCATCTCATTCCACCCCCTGCCATGGGCAGGGACACCTTCCACTGTCCCAGGCTGCTCCAAGCCCCATCCAACCTGGCCTGGGACACTGCCAGGGATGAAGGATCCACAAATTCTTTGGCCCAGTGCTCTTCAACATCTTTATTTGCAAATTGGATGCAGGACTTGAAGGGATACTAAGTTTGAAGAGATACTCAAGTAAATTTGCAGATGGTACAGAATTTGGAGTAGCTGTTGACTCTCTTGAAGGCACAAAGGCCTTGCAGAGGGACCTGGACTAATGAGAAGGCCGGGAAATCACCAGCAATATGAAGTTTTAACAGGGGCAGGTGCCGGATGCTGCAAGTGGGATGGGCAGCCCTGGATGTACAGACAGACTGGGAATGAGATGCTGGAAAGCAGCGCCACAGAAATGGACCTGGGGGTCCTGGTCCGTGGCCAGTTGGATCTGAGTCACGGTGTGCCCTGGAGCCAGCAGGGACATCCCTGTCCTGAGGGATCAACCCAGGGAGGGATTGTCCCGCTCTGCCCTGGGCTGGGGCAGCCTCACCTCCAGTGCTGGGGCAGTTTGGGTGCCACAATATCAGAGAGACCTAAAGCTGTTCCAGAGTGGCCAAAGGAGGGAGCCGGGGCTGGGGAAGGGTCTGGAGGGGCCACGCGAGGGGCGGCTGAGGGCACTGGGCTGGTGCAGCTGCAGCAGAGGAGCTGAGGGCAGAGCTCCCCGGGGCTGCAGCGCAGGGACAGCTCCGAGCTCTGCTCCTGGGACAGGGACAGCACCCAGGGAGCGGCCGGAGCTGGGCCAGGGCGGGCTCAGGCTGAGATCAGGGAAAGGTTCTTCCCCCAGAGGGTGCTGGGCACGGCCCAGGCTCCCCAGGGAATGGGCACGGCCCCGAGGCTGCCAGAGCTGCCAGGGATGCCCAGGGTGGGATTGCTGGGGTGTCTGTGCAGGGCCAGGAGTTGGACTGGATGATCCTGATGAGTACGTTCCAATTCAGAATATTCTGTGATTCTCTGGGCAATCTGTGTCAGTGCCTGACCACCTGTGAGGAAAGAATTTCTTCCTAACATCTAATCTAAATCTCTCTTCTTTTACTTTAAACTCATTCCCCCATGTCCTATAATAAATGGGAGCAGTCTGCCAGCAAGGCAGAGGGCTTGCTTTGTGCTGTTTATGTTGAAAGAGTAGATAATAGGAATTTAATTGCTGTTTAAATGTAGCAAACAAGTAAATGGAATTTATTTGCTCAGCCTTCATTTCTGGGAGCCTGATTTCCCCGGAGTGCACCATCAGCGTGTGTGCCCAGACGCTGAGCACCACCAGGTTCAGCTGTGGGGTTTCACTTCCAAAGGAAATCTGTGCAAGTCTGACCTGAGGTGAGCAAGGCTGAGCCGGCAGAGCTGCTCTGTGCTGGGTGGTGGCCCGGGTGGGTGGCACCTCTGGGTGTCCCCGGGCCAGACAGGGAGCTGGGGATGTCTGGACCAGGCACGGGGCCTTGCAGCATCCCAGTGCTGTGGGTGTGGATGCTGCTGGCTCAAAGAAAAGGCTCTTGGAGAATGCCCAGCTTCATGCCACGAGGTCTCATGTCTGTGTCTGCCCATGTCCAGCCTGAATTTCCCCCAGCAGCATTTCTCCCACTGCTGGTGACTCGTGATGGATGCAGCAAACTGTGTGGGGTTCTCCCTGGCACCCCCGAGCTGTGCAGGGATGCAGCAGCCCAAATTTCAGTGATTTTAACACTACTTTCTTTTTTCCCCTATTTAAAACATTTCAAAACCAGATTTATTTTCCAAAACTGTTGAGAATTGTTCCCTGAAAATGGGAAACCTGCAATCTAAATTAATTAATACCAAATGAGACTTTTCCCTAACTCAACAAAGCAGAAAGATAAGAAATCCTA
Source organism: Rhagologus leucostigma (assembly GCA_013397725.1). NCBI lineage: Eukaryota > Metazoa > Chordata > Aves > Passeriformes > Rhagologus > Rhagologus leucostigma. Next base: position 70,400 of record VZTD01001818.1, read on the forward strand.
TTTGCCCGGCGTTTGCAGTGTAAATATTTCCAGGCAGAAGCGTGGCTAATAGAGATCAGAACAAATCTTCTATTAGAAAACAAGCCCTGCTTTTCTTTTCTGGCCCTAGGCTCGCGTGTTTGTTACGTCGAATCCTGAAGGCAGATTGACAGTTTGGTTTGGATTAAAGTCAACACATGGTTTATGCCATATTTTTGATAAGGCTCAGTAGTAATCTGATTTTTTTTTCCGGGCTGTCTTTAGTACATAAGCAGCAGAATTGTCCATTCCTGGGAATATTTCTGCAGTGAAGCCATTGAGGAATTTATTTCTGGAGGGAAGATGAAATTACTTGTTTTAAAAACTCTTAAAATCCCAAGTAAAGTTGAAATCCGTTAACTGCAAGCTGTAAGCTTGACATGAGCTGGGCAACCTTCAAGCTATTTTATTAACTGATCTAGAGAGTGTTTTCTTTAAATACCTTTGGAAAGGCAGAGAGGAGGAGACTGGCTCATGCAGGGGGAGCAGAGCAGGTCCCTGTGCTTTACCACCAGCACCCAGCTCTGAGCAGCAGGAGTAAAAACTGCCACCATTTGCACCTGTACGTGCTTGTGAGCTCAGGTTTCTTCATGGGAATGACAGGCATTGCCACTGGCTGCTGGTTCCCTCCTCAGTGTGTCCCATAATGGGCTTTTGGGTGCCCTTGGCCCCTTGGGTACAAATAGCTGTGCATTTGTATGGTAGCGATTTATTCTGATTATAAATAGGCTTTGCTCTCCAAAGCGAGTGTCTTTTTGCCGCTGCTGTGCTCCCTAAGAAGAAAGTGGGGGAAAAAAGTAGAAAAATTGGGAATGGGGAGGACCAAAGGAGGAATTGCTGCCTTTGAACTCTGTGCCTCAGCAGCTCTGTGCCTGCGCGCCCTTCTGCAAAGCCTCGGCTCTGTCCTCGCTGGAGGATCCAGAGAGCTGTTGTGGCTCATTTTGTGGCCACCTCCATCTCTGATGCCAGTGTGGAAACTTCCAGATGGGGTTATTTTATCAGGATGAAATGGATCCCAGAGCTGTCTTTGGTGCTTGAAGGTAACTGGTGCTGGCAGGACCCGCTGGGTGATTGTTCTGTGCCAGAACCGGCCGCTGGAAAAGCTCTGACTTGATGGTGATGCTGAAAGCAACTGCGAGACCTGTGCCAGCTGTGTATTAACTGCCCCGAAAATGGAATTCATGGAGCTGAACGTTGCCTGCATCTGCATTCATCTGAAGCTGCCTCCAGCAGCAGGTTGTGCTGAGCAAGGGGCTTAGGTGAGTGACAGCTCCTGGGACGTGTCACGGAGTGAGGTCCCTGTCCCTCAGCAAGTGCTGTGGGTTCCCTGCATCCCTCCGTGCCGGGTGAGTGGGAGAGCTCCGGCCTCGAACGGAAATGTGTGTTTGCACAATTAGCGTGGCCCCTTCCTTCCCTGCCAGCAGAATGGTTTATTGATTTCTGCGGCCCGCTCACCCCCACCTATTCAGCAATAGTGACCCTTCCACCCCAACTCTAAATCATCCCAGCCTGCCTCGCCCGTAAGCCCTCTAATCTTTTTGGGTTGTTGTTGGTATTTATGCTCGTGGAGGTTTATGATCTGCCGGCGCTGGCTGCTGAAATGCTTTATTTATCCATGGGCTGGGCCACACAGGGAGCGTCCTTATTCTGGTATCATGTTCAGGATGCTGTAGTTAAGGGTTGTGTCAGCACTTCCAAGCACAAACCTTGTTATTCAGGGGTTTTGCAGTTCCATGGAAAAGCAAACCAGCGACCTGGCACGGCGAGGGGAGGCTCAGAGGCGCACATGAAAGCCCAACAACCCTCTGCCCATTTAGGGATTATTAGATGGGCAACCTCTTTCCTCGAGGAAAATAGCCAAAAACATCCTCCTCCCTCGGTTTGATTTTGTGCAAAGAAAACCCTCTTTAGTGTGCTTGTGCTGGGGTCGGATGGGGAGAGCACAGTGAGGCAGGACACTGGCTGGGATCCTCCCTGGATACCTCGGAAACAAACCTCTGGCTGGTGCAGAACAGAGCTGCCTTCTCCTCGGAGCACACCGGCTGGGGAGGGCTCGGGAGCTGCTCCCGGGGCCTCCTGGCCCAGCCCCGGCAGCCCTGGGAACAGCAGGTGATGGGGTTTGTAAATGTGATTTATGGCCCTGTTAGTGCAGGAGCTTGCGGGCTTATAAATTATTTGGAGATCTGTCGATAATAGAGGGAGCATGGCATAAACAGGAGAGATAATAGGGCTTGAGGATGTGTTTCAAAGGGTTTTTGGGGAAGGAGAAGTTCCGTGACTGCTGGCAGGTATGGGGTGATCCTGGCTGTGCTGGAGGAAGAGCCTTTACAGACCAACCCAGCCAGCGTATTTTTTATTTCTCCCTCTCAATGCTGGTGGGTTTTGTGGGCCCTCCATGGATCAGCCTGGAGCAGAGTTGATAACTTGGAGCAAAAACGCTTGTGGAGCCCTTTGGCCCAGGACAACAGGCTGGGGCTGGCATCGAGGGTGACTTGTGTAAGCAGAACTGACCAGTCCCCAGGCAGGAGCAGGCAGTGGTGAAGCACTGAGGGAGCTGACAAAAAAGATGGAGAGACAATTTACAAGGTCATGTAGTGCCAGGACAAAAGGGAGTGGCTTCACACTGCCAGAGAGTAGCTTTAGATGGCATATTAGGAAAAAGTGCTTCCCTGTGAGGGTGGGCAGGCCCTGGCACAGGGTGCCCAGAACAGCTGTGGCTGCCCCTGGATCCCTGGCGGTGCCCAAGGCCAGGCTGGACGGGGCTTGGAGCGGCCTGGGACAGTGGGAGGTGTCCCTGCCCATGGCAGGGGTGGGATGAGGTGATCTTTGAGGCCATTCTCTGGTTCATTCTGTGGTTCCTCAGGAAGGGGACTCCGTGGCAGCTGGGTTTCCACGGAGGGAAATAAGGATGGCAAAGTGCTGCTCGATCCTTTTGTTAGCAGGTACCGGGCTGGTGTGACTGGCAGCCCTCAGCTCCTGCTCCAGAGCCTTTTCTCCTCTCTGGGATGGTGCCAGCAGGTCCCTGCCACCGTGTCGGGCAGGCTGGAAGCAGCAGCGACGGCCCAGCTGTGCTGCTGTCCTCATTCCCTTCCCTCCCTTGGTTAGGAGCCTCCAGCATCATTTCCACACCTACGCCTGCCTTGGGCACAGCTGGGCACCCCTTGGCCCCTGCAGGAACAGGGCAGATGAATCTCATGTTCTCTCTGTCCCCTTTCTGGGAATTTTGGGGTTTGGCACAGCTGTGTACTTTGCTCTTTGAAGAGAGTTGTGTGCCTGACTCTTCCAACAGTTTCTGAAGCCAGGGCTGCTCTGATATTCCCGGCATCCCTGGTGCGTGGGAACTGGAGGGAGAAACAGGAATGCCAGTGATGGTGTTTTATGGGGTTTTTAGACCTGAGGAGAAGTCACTCTCTCTCTGAATCATAGCTTGAAGTTTGCGGAGATCTTCCCATACATCTCCTGTTCCTGCTTTGGCTCTTGGGATCAGCCTGGCAGCCGGGGAGGGGCAGGTCCACAGTGACCCCCTGCCCTGTCCAGCCACGCCGGGCAGCACCAGCCCGGCTGTCACAGGCTTTGTGTCACTGGGGCGTGGAGAGAGCAGAGAGCCTGTCCCCAGGCTGGGCATCCCCGTGGGGTGCTGGAAGGGAGCTCTGAAAGGAGATCAGTGAGACAAGACTCTTCCCCTGCTAGTATCAGGAGCCCTGTAACCCTGGAGGCTGCTGTGACTTTCCCGGTTTCCAGGGGCGGTTTCCATACCATGGATTTGGTACTTGCCCTGAACCTGCGAATGTCTCTCTTCAGAGCAGGGAGCTGCAGATGGTGGGAGTGAAGGAGCAGCTTGGCTGAATGATGGAGAAGGCAAACTCAAAGTGTAGGAGGGGAGGGCTCAACCTATGGAAGGGATTTTGGGTCTCTGACAGCTGATGTCAGCCAGTGCAGAAAGCAGGCAGGAAAGGAGACAGGCTAGTGGGGATGAAGCCAGGCAGAAGTGAGGTACCAGCAGCACAAATGTTCCCAGTGGAATGACTCCTGCAGGTTCAGTAAATCCCCCGACTGGCCTCCAGTCATTGTTAGGTGGATTAACCCCCCTGTCCTCAGGCACAACCATTATTCCATATTCCAGCACTGCACAGAGGCTGCCAAATCATGGCATGAGTGAGCAGAGGCTCCTGAGGAGGTCTCTTCCCCTTGGTACCATTCCCACAGAGGGTCACGGGGTGTTACCTTGTCAGGATGAGCAGGAGTGGAACCGACTGGAGCTCAGTAAAAGATTTCCAGAGAGGACACTTGATAGAGGAAAGCGACCTGGGATAATTCAGTCGGGCCCCCAGGCATCTCTGCTGAATCAGCCTTTAGAGGAGCCACCTCCCGCGTGAGGTCAGTGCTTGGGAGCTGCTGTGGGGACAGCTGTTGGCCACATCTCTGATTTCTTTGCAAATGCAGTGCAAAAAGGTGCTTTGTGAATCCTGCCCTGAGCTGGTGTGCGCTGCTCGGCAGTTGCCGTGTTTTACCCTAGAGGGAGTTGCTTTTCTGCAGTGGGAGCAGGGATCTGTGTTCCTTGGAGGATGCCAGGGGACCAGGATGAAAGGAGCTCCCAGGATAAGCACTGCATCACCGCCGAGGTGCTGCCCCTGCAAATGTTTATTCTCTTATGGGGAGGTTGGTCTTTGATGGTCTTCCCTCTCCTTCTGATGGCAGGGTTTTCCTGAGCACCCCTTGGGTTTTCCGTATCTTGTGCCTTTGCTCCTGCTTTCGTGGAGGTCTCGACTGGGCTGGTATCAAGCAGAAGAGCAGAGACGTCACCTTGAGCGTTTTAAGTCCTCATATCGAATAACTCTGACTTTCTCCAGGATTTAGGAAAAGCCTGACCAGTTTCAGGGGAGTGGGCTCGGAGTTTCCACTCTGCCCTGCTGCCGTGGCCAAACGGGTTTGCAGCAGGAGCATCTGCCCTAGGGAGAGGCTGCTGCTGGTGGAGGGGAGGGGAGGAAAGGTCAGTAGTGCTTTGAACCTGGCAGGTTTCTCAGTAATTTGGCTCAGGTCTCACTTGAAGAGGTGAACAAATTGCTGGTAAGGATTTTTAGTGGGGTGCTGCAGCTTTTGTCCCAGGAACACCCCTCTGGGAGCTCTGCCCTGGTCTCCACTGCAGCCCCAGTGCTGTGGCCAACCCAGGCTCCTCTAGCCCCGGGTGAGCAGCAGAGGGGCATGGGGACAGACGGGGTGAGCAGCACAGGGTCACGGGGACGGCCCGTGTGCTTGGCCAGCAGCGCCCTGGGGTGGGGCGGGCAGCCCCTCAGCCCTGCGCCCACCTGTGCCGAGCCACCCGCGCTGGGCAAAGGCTTTCCAGTTGTTTAGGGGCAAGGTGGCTGCTGGACCTGCTGCAAAAGGAACCTCCTCCTCCTCCCCGGCTCGGGTGGGAGACGTGCCCCACACAGGTGCTGTGCCGGCCGTGCTGGGGACCCTGTGTGCTCTTTATGTGTTTTGGGCTGATGAGCCTTGATGGTTTCCTCTCGAGGGTTTGTTTCTGGAATCCCTGTTTCAAACTGCTCAAAACCAGTAACAGACAACTACTTGCAACAGACTGAACTGCAGAACGGGTTTAATTCCTGCGTAGCAGGGCAGTTTATTTCAGCAGGAGTGTTTTCTCCATCAAGGAAAGAAAATGTTTTTCTGTTAAGGTAGTGGAGGCAGTGGTAGCATGCCAAGCTCTCCGACCCGTGGTTTCACAGGGGTTGGTTGGGGCTGTTCTGCAAAGCCTGGTGCAGATTTCTTTGCAGCAATACCGATGCTGTGAGGAGGGACAGGCGTGAAATGACTTCAGAGAAATCTGTGTGTCCTGGTGTGGGCAGGGAGGAGTGGTGGCAGCAGCACAGAGCCTCCAAGGGATGCAGAGTCCAGTGTGGCCCATGTGAAGTGTGAAGGACATTGCCACTGGTCAGCAGAGTGTAGGGGACATGGATGAATACAGAAACTTCCTCTGGAGCAGAGAGTGCACCCTGTGGGAGGCACAGTGGGAAGGGGGAAAATGTTTGGGGTTTTGTTTTGTCCTCGATGAAGTTGATGGTGTTGGAAATAACTGTGGTGAAGCGGCAGCAATGGGAGCTCAGCTCTCCCCCAGCAACACTGCCTGGGAGAAACCACGGCACGCTGCGAGCATGGACGGGAGTGTTTTGGAAAGCTTAGGCTTGAGGAAGAAGTGATTTTTGTAATCAGGACTGTGAAACCTGTTGGAGGGTAGCACACCATCCTCAGCCACTCCTGACTTGTCTCCATGGGCTGCGTGTCTCAGGGTGGGTTTGATCTGCAAGGTAGGATGTGTCAGGGGGGTTTAGGTTGGAGATCAGGGAAAGGTTCTTCCCCCAGAGGGTGCTGGGCACTGCCCAGGCTCCCCAGGGAATGGGCACGGCCCCGAGGCTGCCAGAGCTGCCAGGGATGCCCAGGGTGGGATTGCTGGGGTGTCTGTGCAGGGCCAGGGGTTGGATCCATGATCCTGTGGGTCCCTCCCAGCTCAGGGTTCTGTGATCCCGTGTCCAGAGCAGAGCCCGCACTGGGAGGTCTCGGTGCTCTGGAGCGTGAGGGTTTCTGCGGGCACCAAGGCTTGGGCTGCCGTGGTCAGACACTGTCCAGGGCCGCGCTGGGCAGGTCCAAGGCAGTGCTGTTCAGGGAACACTTGGCACAGGTGGCAGGGGGGGATTTCACCCTGTCCCTGGATGGCTCTGCCAAGGTCTCAGGTGAATGGCACAGCTAAATATACTGTGGGTGATACTAGCCCAGCTTATTCCTGTGAACACGGGAACAAATTTGGAGCCCTGGAACACAGCCTGTCCAGCTTCTGTCTGTCTGGTGAGTTTGACAGCTCCAGCACTCACCTTTGCAAGCTCCTGCAGCTCAGGCTGCACAGAGCTGCCCCATGGAAGCCTGAGGTGCCCTCGTGAAGTCACCATGGAAATGTAATGGATTCCAGTAAGCAAGGGAGAAACCTGTTTGATGAGTTGTTTGATTTTCACATCCTCTATTTTTCCTCCTATTTATCTTTTGAAACTCTTGTTCTTATTATTCTGGAATCATCACTGTTTCCTAAAAATACAGTTTGCTAAGATACGGTTGGATTTTTTTTTAAATGAGAAGCAGTGGATTTTGTGGGAGTTGTAGCACCCAAGCAAAGCTGAACTGCTTTGCACCCATGAGGGCCCTGAGCCTCCCTGCACCAGTGTCTCTTCCTGAGACAAGACCACCTGAATAAGCACAAGTTGGAGGCAGGATGGTGAGATTGCTGATATCACAGGTGTCCTGTGAGACCCCGGGGCAGCATTTCAAAGCTGTGTTGTGGTGTTGTGTCCCAGTTTGGGAAGCCTGGACAGGACAACCAGAGCCCCTTGATAAATGTGCATTTCAGTGTGTCCACATCCATGTTCCAGCATCTCCATTTCCTCAAGACCTTGGCCAGAGCTGCAGAACTGAGCACCTGCAGATCCCTTTGAGTACACGAGGACCTGCAGTGACCCTCCTAAACGATCCCAGGGAGATGAGGTGCCAGAGCTGGAGCGGTCACGTCGGTGTGGTTCAGGTCAGACCTTCCAGCCCCGACCTCCCTCGCCAGCCCCGAGCGCCGGCTCTGGGAGGCAGCACTTGGCCAGGCGCAGTGCAAGTCAGGACCACCCAGTTCTGATAAGGGCAGTTTAGAAAGGAAGGGGGAGATTGTGAAAAGAGGGGCAAAGGGGCACAAAGGGAAGAAAAAACCCACCCCACTGCCGAACAAAACTGAAGATCAAGACTGCTGTTAAACACACTGCCTGCGAGGGAGGTCTCACCGTGCCTTTTCTAATCTAGAGCCAGCCAGGATTGTATTAACAGCTTCAACGCAATGGAACAAATTAATCCCTGATGTAATTGAAATCGGTGAGGTCTCACAATAGGTGAGTTTGACCCAGTGGGATAGAAATAGAACAAGTATTGGAATGAAGGAGTGAAATGAAGTCACACTGTTCAGCCATTGGTATTTCATTCCTAGAAACAAAGGCCAGACAAATGCAGAGAATACATGGCTCTGCTGGGCATGGTTGAAAGCTGCTCAATAATATCAAGCTTTGAAGGGATATTTCTGTGTGGAGAGGAAGTATATAGCAGAGATATAACAAGCATTAAAAAAGAAAAAAAAGACAAAGAAAGAAAGGAAGAAAGAAAAAGCCTTGCTTGCTCCTTGCCTGATGGATTGCTGTGGTAAAATTATACCAGCCCTTAACTAATAATAACAATAATAATAATAATAATAATAATAATAATAATAAAGATATATCACAACTGGAGAAAAATAAGAAAAAGAGTTAGGGTCTGAATTGTGTTTCTGGAGACCCAAACTGTCAAGAGCCCGTGGCAAGCCGTGGCATCCTGCAGATCTCCCTCAGCTGAGATGCATGGGGTTGGTTTGCTGTGGTTGACACAGAGAGTAGGAACTGGTCCCACTGGGAAAGAGCTGCCTTCGTGCGCTGGGAGGGGGCTCAGTCTTGGCCCCTTTGGTGCTGCAGCACCAGGGCACAGCTCGGGGGCACGGGGGACGCCGAGGCTGCCTCGTGCGGGCGGCTGAGCTGCTGCTGCTCCGGGTGACGTTGTTAATGATGTGTGTGACCTGGGGGCTGCTGGCAGTGACCTGAGTGGGTGAGAACAGGCAGGTGCAGGTGGAGATGAGAGGCTGGGGGTGCTGGAGCCCCTCTGGGAGCTGCATCGTGGCACCTCAGCAGCACTCTGGTGCTGGGCTGTGCCGTGGGCAGTGCTGGCTGCAGGCGCCGTCCTGCTTCCAGCTGGGCTTCTAGAAGTCATTCATCAAGGCTGAAACCCTGCTCTTCCCCAGGATTAACCATTTCCCAGGGTGCAACAAGCTTAGAATGTCACCGTATCACAAATGGTGCATTTTCACAGTTCTGGCCATGGCTCATTCCATCATCAAGAGGAGAAACTTAGTTTTCTTGAAGGTGGCGTCATCTTTCTCTAGAAAATGGTCAAATACTGACTGATGGGCCATAAAACATTCATTTCCTCAAACTCTCAGGTTCCAGTTTTTTGGCACTCCCTCCTGCCTCCCTCCTGGTTTCATACTAGGCTCNGAAAGAAAAAGCCTTGCTTGCTCCTTGCCTGATGGATTGCTGTGGTAAAATTACACCAGCCCTTAACTAATAATAACAATAATAATAATAATAATAATAATAATAATAATAATAATAATAATAATAAAGATATATCACAACTGGAGAAAAATAAGAAAAAGAGTTAAGGTCTGAATTGTGTTTCTGGAGACCCAAACTGTCAAGAGCCCGTGGCAAGCCGTGGCATCCTGCAGATCTCCCTCAGCTGAGATGCATGGGGTTGGTTTGCTGTGGTTGACACAGAGAGTAGGAACTGGTCCCACTGGGAAAGAGCTGCCTTCGTGCGCTGGGAGGGGGCTCAGTCTTGGCCCCTTTGGTGCTGCAGCACCAGGGCACAGCTCGGGGGCACGGGGGACGCCGAGGCTGCCTCGTGCGGGCGGCTGAGCTGCTGCTGCTCCGGGTGACGTTGTTAATGATGTGTGTGACCTGGGGGCTGCTGGCAGTGACCTGAGTGGGTGAGAACAGGCAGGTGCAGGTGGAGATGAGAGGCTGGGGGTGCTGGAGCCCCTCTGGGAGCTGCATCGTGGCACCTCAGCAGCACTCTGGTGCTGGGCTGTGCCGTGGGCAGTGCTGGCTGCAGGCGCCGTCCTGCTTCCAGCTGGGCTTCTAGAAGTCATTCATCAAGGCTGAAACCCTGCTCTTCCCCAGGATTAACCATTTCCCAGGGTGCAACAAGCTTAGAATGTCACTGTATCACAAATGGTGCATTTTCACAGTTCTGGCCATGGCTCATTCCATCATCAAGAGGAGAAACTTAGTTTTCTTGAAGGTGGCGTCATCTTTCTCTAGAAAATGGTCAAATACTGACTGATGGGCCATAAAACATTCATTTCCTCAAACTCTCAGGTTCCAGTTTTTTGGCACTCCCTCCTGCCTCCCTCCTGGTTTCATACTAGGCTCAGTAACACTCTGTCTGCCATCCCAAGGCCGACCGATGCCTTGTTTTGCAGTGGTGCATGGCTTTGACAGCTGGTGGGGTCTCAGGAGCTGCTGGGGAGTGTGGCTCAGTGATGGCTGCATTTCTCACAGGCTGTGTGTTTCAGAGGGAGCAGAGGGCTCACACTGCCCGAGGAGACTCAATCTGCCTCTCTGAATGCACAGGGCAGCTCTCTGGAGGAAAGGAGGCTTCACTCGCAGAGCGGCTTTTGGATCCAAGTATGCGTCACCTCATGGAGCTGTATGTCCCCTTTTCCAAGCCCTGGAAATGTGTTCTCTTTGGGTCTTGTTTAACATTTCTGAAATCCAAAGGGATGGGTAGGCTTGACCCCCTCATCACCCCATTTCCTTCTCCTTTCCAGCTCCATCCCTGCATGCACTTCACTTCAGAGCGCATTAAACAAAGAGCAAACTTCCCTGAATTTCACCAACTGCAGCAACTTGGAAATGCTCAAGTCAAAGAAATGAGGGGCTCAGTTCCAGAGCGTATCTGTGCAGGAACAGGGAGAGCTCTGGGGTTTTCTCCATGATGGGCCGACATCTCCTGCATGGGCCATGCCAAGGGAGAGCTTGGCGCTCTGTGACAGGGGAGGTGCAGCTGGTCTGCTCCTGGCTTTCTTCTCGCCCCCGCATGGCGAAGTGGAGGTTGTGAAGAGAGCAGAGGGAAAGGGAATAGCCCGAATGCATTGCAAGGAGAAGCACAAACGTGCTCCTAAACCCAGAGAAGGGACTACGCACAAGCAGTGCTCATCCACTCCTGGCTGGCTCCGGACTAGGCTCCGTAACACGGAGGTACAATATCCTGGTGATGGTTTGACTTTGCAGTTAAACAGAGGAAGAAGGAGTGCATTGTGTTTCACTCTATGCCGAGGGTGGCTGTCATGGGGAGCTAGCAAATCCTGCTGTAATTTGCATACAGGAATTTTGCCAAAGTCATGGAAGAGAAGTGGTTTGTTACTTGCCTTCGAGGGCTTGAGAGAGATCTGTCTTGGATATCCTCTTGTTGACCTGACTGAGTTAACTTTCATGTGTTTAGAAGGTCATGGAGAAAATCATTAATATTAGGTTGATTTGATGGCTGAAAGGTAATAAGTATTTCCTGCTTATCAGATGGGGTTTGAGAGGACTTTGAATAGCCTGATTTGTTTATCTTTTGCAATCGGTACGGCCCTTAGCGAGAGGGGTTTTGTATTCCTGGTTCAGCTGGGGGAATGACATATGGTTTGCTCTCTATCGAGTGCTCCGTAGCATAAATAGCAAAACACCAGGAAATTCTGAAGTCCAGCTCCCAGCTAACTTGGCCATGCTGTGGGCCTTGGACATCTCATGCTGTAACGCTTTATGACATGAACAATAACAGATTAACATCCCCTGTTACTGGAAAGCTCAAAATAGAAAATCTGAAGTGCGTGGAGGTTGGTTGGGTGGAAAGCCAAATCCTGTAAACGTGGCTTGGCACGGCCAGGGTTTCATTGACCTTGGCGGGGCTGGGACTGCTCCGTTCACAGGAGGCATCTGTGAGTGCAGAGATGGGGCACGAGCCTGTGCAGGGCTGACATCACAGTGCTGCTGTTGGAGGCTTTTGCCGTTCTTGAGCTTTTCTTGGATTAATGCACAGCGAAACCTTAGGCTGCATCAGCAAAATGGTCTTTCCCTCACCCTCCGCCTGGGATTTAACAAAGAGGGGAGTCATTCTTTAAGCTGAAGGATCGTTGTAAAGCCATTTAAAATGAAATCCACTCTTATTTGAGAATCATTTGGCACAAAAGCACATGAAAATCTCCCGTTGCGGACTCGCTAGAAGACAGATGTCGTTTCTGGTTCCTTTGGCTGTTGGGAAAGGAGGTAGGACTGAATGCTCCACCTCGAATGACTGGGCAAGTACAACAGACAAGGGAGAGCAGCTTCTTTTCGGGAGTGAGGCATTTCTGTCGCTTCTGTGGCTTGAGGTGATGGTTGTTTTTAAAAGGAATGCTGTTTATTCCCTTGCATAAACTCTGGATAGCCAACTCTATTTCTAGCTGTATATTATCACTGAAAGGTGTAGTGACAAATAAATAATAAATGGATAAGGAATTTAAGGAACTGATAGAAAAGAAAAAGAGAGGAAGAGTGAAAATGAAACCAAACTCAATGCTCTGATTTAACAACTGGGATTTTGCAGGTTATAAATTGTTGCCAAAGAATGAGATGGAGTTATATGAAACCACTATCCTGAGATGCTGAAGTTGGCATGCATAGACAGAGGCCCACACCAGCTGAAGAGATGCCAGACAGACCATAATACAACCCCAAATCCCTGGAGCAGTCCTGCCTCCTGTCCCCAGAGGGTGTCCCGCAGTGCTGCTCAGGAGCTAGAAGGTGCAAGCAGCCCTTCCCTTGAGGGACCTGTTGCCTGGAGCTCTGGACCCAGTGTCTGTTTTGCTGCCTGCAGCATGGAGGTGCGGATGATCAGCCTGAAGGGCAAGAAAAGGCTCTCATTTTGTGTATGTTTGTCTGCAGCAACAGCACTTCTGTAGTGAGAATAAAAAGGGAAAACTTGCTTTGGTGAACAGGAGCGAAAGCCCTTTAGTTTAAGGGACTTAAAGACGCTTCTGCATTCAAGTGTGTTTGGGGGTGGATGTGCTTGGTTTCAGGTGACCTCCTTGACTGAGTGCTGGCGATCAGTTGCCAAAGGAGACATATGTTACTAATTTTTTTGAGATTTATAGAAGAGTGTCTCTTATGGTATATATACATGGACTTTCTTATCTCTAAGAGGTTTGCTGCTTGAGAGAGTGCACCCTGTAGGGAAGGGGTCCTGTGAAAGTGGATTTTAGCAATGATCAAGTAGGGTTTATCTCATGAAATCGACACTGCATGAAATCTTATTTTTGGATATTGATATTCTCTGCTGCAGGCCAGATGCAGCCCAGGCTGGCACGGTTAATTCCCCTTGGCCACGCTCCAGTAGAGCATCCTGTTTCCTCAGAGTGGTTAAGTGTGAGCTTATCTTTGAGCAGGCAGCTAAATCTGGGTGGTTTCACTGCTGCTCTGGACCGCGGCTTCTGGCCAGGGGACAGGTCAGCCGCAAGGGGAACCTGTGGCATGTTCCTCTTCCAGGATTTTTGCCCTAGGTCAGAGCTGGGCCTCTTCCTAAGGAAGTGATGGAGTGATACACACTGGGCTGACTGTATTTCGGGGTCTGCATCACCTGCTGATCCCTGCATCAGCTACTGCAGGGCTTGGCTGAGGGTGATGCCAGCCAGGTCCTTGGATGGGGGAGGAGGAGATGTCACCCCCTGTCACCTGCTGGTGCCCTTCCTGCAAAGGGAAGGGGCACTTAATTGGCTGATCTTGGGCAGGACAATGGTGACAAAGGTGCCCGGGTGTGTTGGTGACGCGTTGGAGCTGAGCACAGTGCAGGATGCTCCGCGGGCGCTCCCAAGCCCACCGAGGCACTGCAGCTACGGGCTGGGCCTCTGCAGTGTGAGCGCTCCAGAGACAATTAGAGGAGAATTAAAACATGTTTTGGAAAACAGATTGCCTTTTCTGTTGAGAGTTTCCAAAAAAGCAAAGCAACCTGCCCTTCCCCCACTTCAAATCCCACCTGTTTTGTTTTTTTTCCTAGAAAAATGTGAAATTCATTAACATGTGGTGAAAGCAATGTAACGACGTCATCTTGATTTAAAATCTGTTTTAAATCTTAAAATGATGGAGCCAGAATTTGAACTGCAAATAGCCTTGCTTTGTGGGCACAAGGCAGACTGTCAGCAAGACTGGAACGTCTCTGGGTTTGGTAGTTTCGCATCCTTTGCAACAATGGCATTTGAAAAGAAAGCAAGAAAAGATGAAGAAGGAAAAAAAGAAATTAATATTATTTCTGTCAAAAGCCAAGTCTGTGCTCAGGTGTAGCCGTGGTACCTGGGGAGTGCGGGGCGAGCAGAGCCCAGCTCTGTGCTGAGCAGAGCTCAGTCAGCATCCTGCTGCGGCATCCTGCCCTGCCCTCTGGCCAGGGGCCACGGCTGCTCCTCCTCTCGCATCCTCAGCACAGGGCCACAGCTCCTGGCTGCGCTGTTCTCCCAGAGTGGGAAATATTGTGACCCCTGTGTGTCACCTCTGACATCGCTGTGAATGTCCCAGCATTGCCCTGAGCCTCCCCTGCCCGGGCTGTGCCTGTGCCTTCAGCTCCCTATGGGCTTCTGACAGCAAAATCAGAGCTAAATCACTTTTCTCCAGAAAGTCAAATAGCAAAATCCCAGCTTTTAGTAACAGCACCAACGGCGATCCCACAACATCGCTGTGAACTCATTGCTGATGCCACTGTGCTGAACCTGGGCTTTGGCTCAGGCTGCTTTCTGAAGGTCTGGTGCTAAGCAGCACTGCCTGCCTGAAGCTCTCCTCCTGCTGCAGGCCTGGGAGTCCCCTAGAGAACTGGAAATGCGACCAAGTTCTACTGAGGCTTTGACTTTGAGGCTTCGCAGTATTTGCTGGTATGAGATGACGTGCAGGAGGCTGAAGTGGGGCTATTTGCTGTGTTGTGGCCACTTTCTTTGTGTGTTTTAGTCTGGAATGGCTCTGAACAAGGATTTATTGACCTTTTTCATTTTCATTGCCAGTTCCCTCCCCACACTGATACATCACAACACTTTTGCTTGCAGGCCATGTTTCTAAGTGATGTATTGTCCTGTAGAGGGAATCTGCCACCAAAATGTTGCCTATCTGTGAGTTTGGAGTGGACAGTGTGGATGCTGAGGTGCAAATGCTCCACAGATCACAGATGGACAGATCATGGAGCAGTTTTTGGGCTTTCACAGTGTTGGGGTGTGAAGTGCTTTTTGGGTGCATGCTGCCCAGTCTCCCCCTTGGGAAGGCATCTTGAGAACTTTGGTGTTGTGGGGTCCTCCGACCTTGGGCAAGCCAGGACGACTCTTTGGAAGGAAATGTGGAGCTCCTGTTTTGGTATTTCTTGGAAATACTTAAGATAGGAAACTAAACAAAAAGTTTATGTGATATTTTAAGCCTGCAGTGAACAAAGGTTAATTTACTGCCTTGGTCAGAACAAACAGATGAGGGTGGCTGAGGCTGTCAGACCCCTGCTGATCACTGGTAGAAAAGCTGGTTTGACTCTCACCACTCCTCGTGATCTCTCCCCAGGAGAGATCCTGGCCCTGTTGAGGTGGACAGAAACGCATCCATGGATGGTGACCATGAGGTGGCTTCACTGAAGAGCGGAGCTGGCCAAACAGTCAAGCTGCAGAGTGTACAAGTGACACTTCTATTGCAGTGGATTTATGCCAGTGTGAAGCTCGAGTCCAGTCTGCTGGGGCAGCACAAATTGTTTTTCCCCTTGGCTTCTCTGGGCAGTTAATGCAGGGAATCAGTGCAGCTGCTGAGGATGATGCACCAAATCTCTGAGAAGGGGTTGTCTGTCCCCACTCTCCAGTTTGTGCCTGGGTAACCTGCCAGAGGCTGTGCATATGCAGAGCCTAATTTATGGTCAGCGTGGCTGACCAGGATTAAATCAAAGCAGGGCCAAGCAGAAGTTTTTATTCAAAAAACCCCAGCTTGATCGTAACCCCCCAGGTTTGGTTCACTCTGGAGAGCCAGCTCTGGGTGGAATCACACACGAGTGCCTGACACTGCTGCCAAGGGAAGGGCAGCCAAATCCGAGCCCTCCGGTGCCACGTGCCCTTGGCAGGCTGGTGTGCAGGCCCTCTGCCCGAGAGCCTTGTTGTGTTCATGGTCTGTCCTGTTCTCTCTCCCCACTCCCACCCCTCTCAGATGTTTGCTGCTGAGGAGAATGTGGATTTTCGGATACATGTGGAGAACCAGACGCGAGCGAGGGATGATGTGAGCAGGAAGCAGCTTCGGCTCTATCAGCTCTACAGCAGGACAAGCGGGAAGCACATCCAAGTGCTCGGCAGGAGGATCAGTGCCAAAGGAGAAGACGGAGATAAATATGGTAAGAATATTTACTGGGATCCCCCAGACTTCAGGTCACAGGCTTTAATCCAGGATGTTGTGCTAAGAACCTCTTGGGAGAAAAATAATAAGAGCAATAAAAAAACAAGATAAAAGGAAAAACACTTTCCAGGTCAAGAACGTGAGATTTGTTTTGCTGGAGCTGCCTCTCAGCTGCAAGCAGTTCCCACAGTACTGCCATGCCCCACTTTATCAGTATATGGTTGAAGAGAAGAATGTCTTTCTGCCCAAGCCATGCATGAGCTCACAGTGTGTTTACTGCAATTCTTGAATTGGTGGCTGGGGAAGTCCTTTCCCCATGAACTCTTGGGCTCGTGTTTGGGTGAATCCAGTGTTTGAATGAAGTACTCTCATCTTTCCAGGTGGTGGGATATTTGGTTTGAACTGAAATTAGACTTTGAGAGCTTTGAGGGTACCCCAGAGCTCAAGCTGAATCTCTGAGCGTGTGGATCTTGCAGGAAGAACAATACTTGCCCTGTGCTAGCAGCGCATTCAACTACTCTCATTGTGATTTGCACACAAGCAACCTGCTGGAAATGCTGCTAGAGGCTGGGCTACGAAAAATGCTGTAATTCTGGTTCCTTTTGAGATGGTTGTGGCTGAGAAGCTTTCGCTCAGCTTGGCCGTTGGGAGGATTTTAGGGCTGCTCAGAACACCGGTCCTGTTTGTGTTTGGGATGTGCAGCCCCGCGCGTTCCCGTGCTGCTGCAGAGGTGTGTGTGTGAGTTCGCTGGCACCGCGTTCGTGTGGGGTTGTCTGGCGCAGCACTGGTGAGGTGGAGGTGAGCTGCGGGGAGGACGGGTCAAAATCTGGGAGGGGTTGTGCCCTCAGGAAGCTTCAGGACGGAAGAGGCACACGCGGAGCACCGAGGGCAGCTGCTGCCGCTGCCGGCGCGGGTGCAGGAGCAGCGTGAGCTGTGCCACGGGGGCGACAGCCAGAGAGCACCTGGCAGGTGGGCAGGGACCCCCAAGGCGCTTGCGGGGAGTCAGCCCCTCTCTCAGAGAAAGCCCTGCCCTGAGGTCTCATCAACCTTGTCCTTTGTCATTCCCAAATTTCCAGATATTACAGGAGTGAAAAGTGCCACTTGGCTGCTAATTATTGTGTCATTTATTGCATTCATGCTCCTGAGGTTTGATGTGTAAACGAGTCGCGGGGCGCTGCCGCCGCCGCCCGGGGACGGCTCCTGCCCGCGGTGGCTGTCAGGTGCCGTGATGGAGTTTTCCTCTCCGTGAAAGAAGGCGGCATTTACAGTGGGTGCAGCAGGGAAGTGTTCCCGGGAGCAGCTGACAAGTGCTAATTTATGTGTCAAAGCCCATCTTGTCCCCTTCATACATATGCAATCGTGTCTGAACAACAAATCCGCGCCTGCGGAGCGTGCTCGTGGCCGAGGGCGGTGCTGCCACGGCAGAGCCCGAGATTCCCGGCTGGGAGCTCCTGCATCCCTCCCTGCCTGCCTCCAAACCCCCGCTCCCGGCTGCCCGAGGGCTCCGGCCGTGGGGTTGTCGGCCAGCACCCCGCACACCCCGCCCGGCTCCCTCCCCGCAGCCTCCCCGTCACACCCGCTGAGGCTGCGGAGCCTTCTCGCCCCAGCCCTGAGAAAGGTTATGGAAATCTGCTCCTGGTCCTGCCTGGCACGGAGCACTCGGAGCGTGACAATCGGGGAGACAGTGCGGTGGGACACGGCGGGCCGGGATGTGAGCACGCCGAGCTCCTGCCTGGGATAACGGAGGGGGGAGAGATGTCGGAGTTAGTGGAGTGAGAACCATCTGTGTTACAGCCGAACCTGGACACAAAGGCAATGACACAGGGTTCATTATGTGCCAGGAACCCCTCCCCCTGAGGCATTATTATGGAGTAACCTTTGATCAAGACCAGAGAGAGGCTTAAACCGGGTCTGGGGATCTCAACAGTTGCAAACTTTTGATCCACATCTCCGTCTTGCCGGTCAGGTCTGCATCTGGAGGAGGACACCTCTCCCCCCACGCAGCAGATGGCTGCGTGTCCTCCTGCCCTTTCGCTCTCCTTCCCTCTCCGCCTGCCTCCGTGCTGGCACGGTGTGGCAGAGCCGGGCTGCGCTCCGGGGTGCCCGCTGGCCCCTGGGCTGCGCCACCCTCGCACATGGCACCGGCCCTGCTGAGGGAGGGCACGGCGAGCGGGATGGGGGCTGCGGGCCTGAGGATTGCAGCTTGGGGAAGGCTTTGGGAGGACAAGCAAGTGTGAGAAATGTCTGAGAAAAGGCAAGAGACGTGGGAAAAGGTGGCCGGGAGCTGGCTCCAGCCGTGAATTCTCTCAGCAGCTCGCTCCCATCCAGGGAAGGTGACATCAGGCAAGGGCCCCGCAGGCTCGGCGTTCACGTGGGAAGCTCTGTCGGGACGAAGGTCCGTGGTGGTCATCACCAGCCCGTTAGCACCAGCCCGTTTTAAGGATAGCGGAGAAAATAATGTTTTAGCACCTCTTTCCCGTCTTCCCTTACATTCACAACACTGTCCAGATGCTTTTTTTTTTTTTTTTTTGCACGTATCCAGCTTCCAAATGGGAGGGTTGTCCTGCCTTTGAAGGGAGGTTATTTTTATTGCAAGGTTTTATTGACTTCTGTAAAACTTCGCACCTCTTGGTTGCAGAGGATGCCCAGAACACAGGGGAGGTGGCAGATCTCAGGCAGGGAATTGCTGCTTTCCAAGCAGCCACCCCAGGCACAGCAGAATGAGCAGCCAGCCCTAGCTCAGGGAACAAGGATGCTGCAGGGATCCCCTTTATCCAGGTGTGCAAATGCCGTGTGCAAGGCAAAATGCACGAATGCGTGCTCTGCGATGCATAGTTCTGCTGTCATAATTCCGGTGTGTAATTTTTGGTTTATGCATTCTTTGGGGCCAAGATCTGGCCCCATGTGTCAGATTATTAAATGGCAAATTAAGTCAGTTAATAGAATTAATTGAGTCGATGTAATCCTTTTAATCAGATGGATTTGATCCCTTCTCAGATGAATTAGAATCCATTAACAGATAAGTCAATTATTGGACTAAATGAAATCTAATAATAACGCCTGCTGCTCACAGCAACACTAATTAATCTAAATACACCTATCTCCCAAGGTTGTTTTTTTTTTTTAAGGCTTAATTGATGTTCCTAAAGTGCTCTGAGATCTTTAGATAACAGATGATCTATGTGAGCAAAATATTATCTCTTAACAGACTATAAACTAATTAAAGGACTGATCTATTTACAAATTGCATTTTTACTTTAATCTCTTCAACCTATTCAGAAAGAGTTTGCACTGGCCCAGAAAAACAATATTCCTGTTATAAGCTTATTATTACTTTACAGGTTCCTAAGTGGTCCTTTCATTCAGAAAATGAAAGGGTGAAGGAGAAAAAACAACCATTAAAGTGCTGACAAAAAAAAAAAAAAAAAAAAAGGACCTGGAACCTTTATATTCTACCTCCGATAAATGGTACAGATAGGGAAGAGAGGGATCAGTGACCTGAAACCTTAGATCCTTTCATTTATTTTCATTTCACAAAAGGCAGAAGACATTCTATCCTGTTTGTTCACGATCTGTGTATCCGGCGCAGTTGGGGAGACAGAGCTCTCTTGGTTGGGTGACGGCATTTTTTGCCTCATTTGTATTTCACAGCCATGGGATTTTTGGTTTAATTTGTCCCCAGCTACTGCTGTCCTGCGGGGCGATGAGCAGTGATAGCCATCAGTGGAGAGGTGTGAGAGCCCTTTGCTCCTCTCGGTGGAGGAACTTTAATTTGCGGGAGTGTTTGGGTGTCCCGCAGGCCGGGCTCTGGGGTGTGTGGGTCCATCACCGATCGGCACGTTCCAGGCGGTGTTTTGTCCGTGGATCCATTCCATCACAGTTTAAACAACACTCCCGGGTCCCCCAGGAGGTTACAAACCCTGTTTTATAAACCTCCCCACTGATAAGCTGTCGGGTCTGCAGCGCGGAGGCTCCGTGTGAGGACACGCTGTGCGAGGGGCAGGGCACAGCTGGGGCATCAGCATCCCGGCCCTGCGCACCGAGGCAGTGGCAGCCTCCTGAGGCTCCCCGGGCGTCAGTGGGGTTTAGCTCAGAACTCCCGTGAGACGGGAGGTTTCGGGGCCTAACGGAGCTTGGGTTTGTTAGCGGGGTCAGGAGGACCGAGGAGGGAGGGGAATGGAAGGGGGAGTGTGACACGGTGCCGGGTGTGACCTCCGCATGCCACGGGCGCTTTGGGGACAGGCGTCACGCCCCACACAGATGTGATTTTTGGGTGGTACAGAGGCAGCCAGGAGCTGAGGCAAATGGGTGTCTGCTTCCTGGGGCCACTCCAGCCGGGGTGATGTGCCCTGCAGCCCCCACCTTCTGCTCGAGCTGGAGCTTCCCCGGGATGCCAGTGGACCTGCCCACCGAGAGCACATTTCAGCTGTCTAGACATCAGCCACACTCCATCCCGCCAGAGATTTCATTTGTGGTAGAAGTGGGCTCTGTTCCATGAGGAGGTGTAATATGTGTGGAAAATATTATTATAGCAAAATAGCCTCCTTTAATTGACTCTAAATTTTGCAGGATTCCTTCCTAGGTTTGGGTAATCCAGTGCTCTCCAGAATTAATGGCTGACATAGCACTTCTCCGGGTTTGGCAGCCTGACAGCTAATTTAGAACTCCCTAAACTCATTTCACTAATGACTCCCATTTGTTCTATCTGAAAGCCTGGAAACAAATGCAAAATACCAGTGCCATTGTCCCATCTTTAGCAAGTCATTCTTTCCCCTCAGTATTTCTGGCACCTTAACAGCAAGCTGCCTTGGGAAATCTGATTAACCCTTTCCCTTCCTGGAATAGTTTAAATCAATTTTGATGCCTCTCCTGGGAAGAGCAGGAGAAAAAAACTAAACTCGTTGTGGCTGGAAAGCTCAGAATTTATCTGCAAGAAAGATAAGAGATGTAGTCCAAACAGCAGTTTGGATTTGTGAAATATCGCTGTATTTCCACAGTTTTTCCACGAGTATTTCCGAGCTGCTTTTCTTCCCAGGAACAGGTGCGTTCAAGGGTTTGTTTGTCGGTGCAGCTCAGCCCCAAATCCCACGTGAGCTGGGATCTGCTTTGTAACTTATTGTGCTGAACCATCAGGATGGCTGTTTCCCATTTAACCGACGTATCGCTGCCTCCAGTCTCTTCCCATTACAGTTTTGACATCACGACAAGACAAATAAATTTTTTAAAAGACCTTTTATCTTCTAAACCATTTATTTTCACTTACTTAGCCCGGGGGCAGAGCTGACCTCAGCGCAGGGGATGATCATTCACCATGGCAGCTGTACAGTCATATGGGTCCTGGGGACCGGCCTGAGCCGAGCAGCCTTCGCCGTCCAGCTGCTGTGTTGTGGCTCTGGGCTTCTCCCTCCTTGCCCAGCAATCCCGGGGAGCTGTATTATTTTTGTGTTCCTTAAAACGTCTCCCCTTTTCGTCTGCAGTGGGGCAGTGGTGAAGCTGTCCCTGGAAAGCAGACGGGGGGATGAGCTGAAGCTCTGGGTGGCTCAGGGCTTTGCTGACCCACGCGTGAACCAGGAGCCTGGGCT